>JAAEAF010005471.1:0-58969 GCA_011037195.1 Triatoma infestans
ATCACAAAAAAAACAAACTCAAAAACTATTCTGTAATTTAACGGGAAGCCTCGTATTGAATAGCCCTCAGTGAAACTTGGTTTTGAAAATTTAGCATGAGCCTATAGCAGTAATTAAAGTAAAAACAAATTGAGTTTTGAAACAATCCAAAGATTTTTGCTGGCTGCAATTTACGTAGTTATATGTAAATGAATTCCTTTAAACGTGCAATTTTTTATCAAATTTAACTAATTTCATGATAGTGATGATACGGAACTTCTCTTCCATCTTATTGAATACAACTTCCCTCTATATCTTACTAAACTCTTACACTCATAACCTGCCAACAGAAAATTTTACGTCCAAATAAACACGGTCTCCTCTGACTCCTACCCAATAGCAGCAGGTGTTTCTCAAGGTTCTATCCTGGGTCCCGTCCTCTTCATCACCTACATTAATTATCTTCCAAACCTCTTCAATCAACTTAGCCCTATACGCTGATGATGTTGCTTTCTTTGTACACATCATCATGGAGAATTGACACTTTTACTAATAGACTTACATCTGCAATAGACATACTAACAAAATACTGCACTAAATGGAAAATGAAAATAAATAATGACAAAACAAACGCTATAATGTTTACTAAACGTAGATCTACAATCAACAGACAAATTAAACACAACAATACATTGATCCCTTGGACTAACAACGTCAAGTAACTCGAAATAACTCTGGACAACAAATTGAACTTCACGACTCACGTACAGGACAAAGTGAATTCTGAAAATGACCATAAGACCACTCTTCCCGTTACTGTCACGCGACTCAAAAATGACCATACAAAACAAACTCCTACTGTACAAAGTAAAGTAGTCATCAGACCGATGTTGAATTTACGCTTCCTCCGTCTGGAGCCTGACTAGTAACAGTAACATCAAAAAACTTCAGATAACCCATAACAAATTCCTAAGACTTGCGACTGGCTCTCCACGACACACCAAAATCGACCTATTTCACGTGAAATCTTCAGTAACCCCCAGTTTATTCCTTCATCCAAAATCGTCTCTTCTCCACTCTAGACTGCCATCCAAATCCACTCTGCCGCGAAATAGCCTCTTACTATCCCTCCATACACTACAGGCATAAAAGATTGAAACACATCCTCTCTTAATGTTTTCCCTAAAGCTGCAGGTTTCCCCTCCTTTTTCCCTGCATATTGTTCCTCGCCTTATCCCAAAAAATTAATGGCTTCAATTTACATTGGAATTTTTATTTATTATTATTGTACATACTAAACTCTCCATTATTCGTGCATGAATTTAATTTAAAATACTTAGAAATACATTAATGGATCAAGGGGTTATCTCATTAATGAAACAACATTACCGCAATGACCTAATTAAAAGCCTTTGTAATGAAGGTGATGATTTGATTAAATTTTGGGAAAAAAAAAATGACAATACTGGATGTGATACATGGTGTAACTCAATCTTGGAACAAAATAAAGCCAATAACACTCGTGGAGGAAAATTCTACTAAATGTAGAAGGTGATTTTTTTGGATCCTATCGAGCCCGAGACGAGTGAAATAGTATCTGAAATGAGTGAGCTAATGGCAAATTTAGGTGGCTTTGAAAATGTTGATAGAGAAAATATTGAGGAGTGGTTAGAACATGATTCATGTGATGGAGGTTTTCAAATAATGAGTGACACGGATATTATTTCCGATCTCATTCAACCAGAAGAGCAAGAGAATGAAGCTGAAAGTGGAGAAGAAGAAATTATCAATCGCATTAGTCACAACACGGCCCTGAATTCTGTTGACACTTTGTTGGAGTACATCGACCAATGGGAATTCAAGTATAACGACTTAATAGCTTTTAGAAAAACTCGAGCAGATATTAAAAAAATCATTAAAAGATTCCTGCAAACAAACCAAAATCACAGATTTTCTTACTAATAATGAGCATTAAACATGTTAAAATAATTGTCTGCCCTAGAAATGTATAATATGTTGTATTTTAGAAATAAATAATTATAGTTCGGATTATCCGTGCCGTTTCTCGCCCCAACATTAGCCCGGATAATCGGGAGTTTACTGTATTTGTAAAATAAGAGTAAATATTTAGTAATTAGACTACATAAAAATTAAATTAAATATTGTTTAGAATTTAGAGATAGCTGATCAGTTTGGTTACCTTACATTATAGGGGTAGATTCCATGATTTAAATTCTATATAGAATTAATGGACTTAGTAATCCAAAAGGAGAGTTTTACCAAGAATTGTATACACTTCTCTATTTTGGGTCATCAATCATTGCATTCACTCGGCCCTATTCTCTCTAATAACTTGTTCGTTCGTGTTCTGTCCTACTTTAAATTTACATTCTTAACTCAAGGAAAACTTTCTTCATAGTTTGATTTTTAGTTTTTTTAAAAAAAAATAAGACAGAGTAAGTGAAGACATTATTGACTTTATAGAAAATACAATATTTAAGAGAAAAAAAAGTAGTGATTTTGCTGCTCAATTTTCTTCTGATTTGAGTTTGTTACACGATATTTAAAGTCACAAAATCATTTTTACTTTTCTTCCATTTTAATTTATAAATCCATACAATAGCTAATGAACGTCAGTGATCAAAGAATTTCTGCCAATCAGGGACTGCGATCTGTAGCACATCAATCAATTTTACTCATGATTATATTCTCCATAGAAAAATGGCTCTTCATTGTATTACTGCTTCCACCAGCCTACTACAACTTAATTCCCTTAAGAGTAGTAAACTTTACCCACGGTTTTGGGCTTTAGTACCGAAGATTTACTTGGAATCCCTCATACACGACTTAAAAGAATAGAACTAAACTGACGCTTTTGACAACTTAAAAGACCCTATGTTGAAATGAATGGAAGGAGCCTTGTTCCCTCCTCCCCCCACAATATCGAGTACTTGGAGGACTAATAGGTTAGGATTAGTCTAGGAAAGTTAAACTTCTTTCCACCAATTGTATTAGGGACTTCTTTACAGGCGTGTATGCGCGAGAGCCTAGAGACCGCCCACCCAGTGTACCTTTTCCAATTAAAAACTTGAACGTAAATTTAAAAGACTACTGGGTAACAGATCTAAACTTTCTCTAGACAATACAAAATTGGGGAACACTATGGGCCACCACATTCCAGAATCTTCCGTATCATTGTAAGCGCTTCTTTTTATCTCCAACCGAACGATCTACACTGACCTTAATATTCCTTTCCTCGTCCAAGTCTCGCCCAAACCTGTTACAGGAAATTGCATATTAACCTATAATCACGCACTAATCCCCTAGTTTCCCGAAAGCTTTCCCCTTCTAGACGTCTTAAAAAACAATGGCCTCGTCACCTCCTCTCAAGTGAAGAGAATGAATAGTTATTGTCTTGTTGTTTTGGAGTGTTACCACTATGTAACTTCTCCAGTCATTATGTATTTATTTTCTTATAGCGCTGTGGTGCCGATTATAGCATAAATTAAAAAAAAAAAAAAACCTATTGTACTCAAAAACATTTGAAATCTGTCAATTTATCGGAAGCAAGAGCTTTGTTGTTGTTGTTGTTTAGATATTTAGATACATAATTATATCTTTCGAATGCGTGTTTCCGCGCTGCTTATTCTGGTTGAGAAGTGGTGGGAGTGAAATGAAAGAGAGAGGAGGAAGTTTATCTATTCTCGTTTATTTTCCTTCTCTTTTGACTTTTGAGGTCGATGGCTTCTATGGTTGGGTATGAGCGCAAATTCAGGGTTCACCCAATTGGTGAGAATAAAAAAAACAAAATTCTAATATGTATCTTCTCCTTAAATAGATATAATTAACAATTTTTATTTTTATTTTTATTGAAATGCTCCTTAATTTCTAATTAAAATCATAAAGATGATTAAGTAATTTATTATTTGTGAAACCTTAAAATTGTTTACCTTTTTCAGTCCATCCAATGGTGAAAGTACCAAATCAGTTGGTAGGCGCGCCTGTAGGTAGAGATGTATCTATACAGTGTTATGTGGAAACGTCACCCAGAGCAATGCATTCTTGGTATAAAGAGACAGGTTAGTCTTAATTTAATTGCTTCTTTTATAAAGTTGGAATAATTACCTATCAATATGAATGTTAAGTATTTTTTAATAATGAACGACAAAAATGAATAATGATCGACAAAAAAAAATTTAGAACAAAATAAGGAACAACAATGTAAACAGCTTCAATGTTGTCTACTATGACCATGCGCAACCATACAGATGCAGGTGCTGCGAACAGTTTTTCAATTAGTTTCTAAGAAGTAATTGAACAACTGAATTCTACAATCAGCTCACAAAAAGACTATTTCAGAAGCATTTACACTAACAAGCCAACTAACAAACAACATATAAATGATCGTTACAGCTAGTAATAGTTCTAATCATCTAAACGTCGAAAATTCACCGCTCATCGATCGGTTACTCTCAATTCTTCTCTATACACTACCGCCTTACGTAGTTAAACAGATATATATAAATTTTGTGTCAGTACCATTAGTGTTTTCATATTCGTAATCATGGTTGCGGCCGTTGTGGTGAATTGGAAACCGCCGAACATATTATTATTGAATGCATGCTTTATTAGGATCTCAGCGCAAAATTATGGATTGCTATAGGCTATCATATTCGCATTGATAATGATAATGATAACCTTGTTGCTGAAAAATCTCAATGCATACGATGACTTTAAAAAGTTTGCAGAAGAGGCTCTAAGACGTGATACACTGTGGGGAGATTTTCAAGGGTAGGCGGAGAGTACGTGTGGAATATTAGTAATTTATTGTATGGCTGTGGCATGAATGACTTAGATTGGGTAGTCATCGAGTTTTTAGGGGCAACTCAGGAATATCGAGTACTAAGAGGTCAATTAGGATAGGAGTTTTGTCTGCATGCGTGAAGTATGAATGTAAGAGTATTTATTTTATGAATGCGATGCTAGTTTGTTAGCTTGTTTTGCTATGACGGCATAATTTCATTATAATTTATGGAAGGTACCTTGTTGTGCCCTTCCCACTTATATTCTTGTTTCGGGATCATTGGGGATGAAGTATAATCATTGGATTGTTATGAGCGAGAGCTCGGGAACGGCCCACATGGTGTGCGTGTAAAAAAAAAAAATCATAATCAGCACCAACCTCCCACTCTACACTAATCAGAAAGCTATTCTTAAAATTATTTTCCTCTATCAAAATGTTTAGTCTGATATTTATCAAAGTTGATCGGAGTTAGAACCCTATATCATTAAGATATAGGTCACCCAAGCCAAACAAACCAAATGCCTGGAAACTGGTATACAACAATCCTCCCCTTTATATTACAATTTGAGCTTACTAAATACTTTCATCACTAATGTCACCCTAATGGGTATTAAAATTAAAGTCTGATCACATGGCTGTTTTCTTGAAAGCCGTACAATACTTTGTTTACTAAAAGCATTAGTTGCTTAAAATGAAGGTGGGGGGAGATGAACTTGGCTTTACATTAGCATAAGAGATAAAATAATGAACATTGTCTGAGTACATTTTCTTGTACAAATTTTAGAAGCATTAAAGGTAAAATTCAATAGAGGGGTGCTGTGTCATATTCTTGATGGTGTACATCATTCTCTCATTTATTACTTAACTTATAAATGATAGTAAATAGATGGATCTTGAGTTGCTGGGAAATTAAAAGGAAATTATAGTAAACTCAGATATATATGTCAGAGATGTTTTCGTTGATAGCCTGCTTCTTTTTGTGATCCTCGACCAGTTTTTTGGGGCATTCGCCCACCATCAGGATGTTTTTTTGTCAAAACAGTGTGATAACATAGACTTATACAGAGCAAGTTTTTCTAATTTTTTCTTTGAAACTTTCAGAAAGAGTTAAAACTATTTTAAAAACACTTAAATTGAAAATCAGGTACTGCTGCATAAAGTGATCCAGCAACAAAATTGATTAAACCAGTTAAATCACCAACCGATGATCCACAATACTAAATCAAAACGTTTGAGTCTTAGAATGCTAATACGTGCGAATCCAATACTGTGACAAAACATAGTGCTGTAGGACATAAATGAAATAATGTAAATCGTAAAAATGTAATCTCCGCGTATAATATCCTATATTACAAGATACAAAAACTAACATCACTAAGCTTTGTGCATATTTATAGCATAGGAAATGCCCAATAAGGGATCTTTTTCTGTTTTTTCTTTAAAACTTTTGGTTTTAATCCAAGTAGTAATTGCCTAAAAAATATTAAGTAATTAATAAATGCTCAGTTTCTTTGTTCAGCTCTTCATGTTTTTTTTTTTTTTTGCTTTTTTACTGAAATTTCTTGCCTTTAATCCTGTTAAAAATTTCAGTAAGTAACTTTGAAATCTCTAATCATTACTTCTTTGATCGAAAAATCATGCCAACTAATTGAAAAACCCATATTGTTATTAAAGTATCTGAAAAGCCCGCAAGGGGAATCTGTTGCATGCAGTTAATTGAGGAATAGCGACCCCATGGTCCGGTGATGGGCATGTTGTCTCTAGAATATCTCTGATGCTTTTCAGCTCTGAGGAACCAACCACAGCATCAGATATAATGGGTTTATTATTTATTTTGTGATGCCAAATTTAATATTGCATAGTTTATATGTTGTCTATGATCATAAGTACAAATTTAACATTGCACATTCTTTGAACTTGGTAGGAACCAATATTATCCAATGAAGGTAAACGTTAACTTAGACACAAGTTTTAAGAACATAGCGCGTTGTAAAATATCGGTCTATCCTTGTCTTCACTGATGAGTAGAAGAAGGAGTGGCAAAACAGTATATGTCAATCAAAATCCATAATTGTTTTCCTAACAATTTATAACCGAGGTGATCATTCCAGTGATTTTAAAACCAAATAATTGTTGAGCATTCAGAAAGAAATAAAAACTATTCAAAGAACTTAAAATTGAAAATCAGATACTGCTGCAAAAAGTGGTCCAGCATCAAAGTGGATTAAACCCATACTGTACTAAATCAAAACGTGAATCTAAATGAGTCTTAGAATGCTACTACGTGCAAATCCAAAACTGTGACTAGAATTTTATAACTTGAGTCTAGAATTTCTTTTAAATGAAATAATGTAAATAATAAACATGTTGTATTCGCTGTGTGTAATAACAAGATTCAAAATCCTAACATCAGTAAGCATAGTAGCACAAAGTGGGTCTAAGTAATGTAGAATAATGAAATTATTCTCCCAAACAAAGTGTCCTTTTTTTTATAAGGGATTAATGAATTGATTGCCTAAAAAATATTAAGTGATTAATAAATTCCCAGTTTCTTTGTTCAGCTCTGCTTTTTTTACTGAAATTTCTTATCTTTAATCCTGTTTATAATTTCAGTTAATAACTTTGAAATCTCTTATCGCTTCTCTGATCCAAAAGTCATGCCAACTAATTGAAAAATCAGTTTGCATTTTTAAAGTGAGTGAAACAAAAAAAATCGTTGTCCATGATCATTAAGATAATTACCAGTTAATCATTGAAATCATTATTCATTAAAAAGTTAATTAAAAAATAAATTATTTTACCATTAAATTAGCTGAACTTTATCTAAATCTTATATCTTTGGATTTAAATATCTTTTATTAAAGAAATGAATTCATTAAATAGTATTAAATTGTTTTAGAAGCAGCAATAGCTTATGAAAAGAAATACATTATACATAGATTATGTCTGAGATTATTAAGAGATTATCATTTTTTCACATTTACAAATTTCCAGGCATCCTATTTTTTAGCAAAAAATTATCTTTCTGTTGTATATTAGAATTTATGGTTCATTTATTATGAAATTATGTTAGAATTTATGAAATCATAAATAAAAAGAAAAGATTCCATTGTCCTATCATTTATAATGACACAAATAGTTCGCATTTCCAGATTACAAAATTGATAAATGTTTTATGAGACTCAAAAAAAAATCTAATCCCACTATATAAACATTGATTTTTCAAGGTGGTTTATTTCCTTATATTTCTCTAGTTATAATTATGATTTAAAGAAAATAATGAAATGAATATATTATATTTTAAATAAAATAAAAAAAAGTACTAAATAATAAATGATTATAATTATCTAGTTCAACAAAGATTTTACATTACTGATGACATCTTTAAAAAGCAACGCAACCGTAAATAATGATCATTTATTTAAATTTAAATAATATCTTATTAGGTTTATTATTTATTACGTATCACATATTCACCAAACAAATTAACTAACTTTGTTGGGTAAATTAAATGAGCAGCAATAATTTAGTGTAAGAATGTTTTAAACTAATAAATACTTTAGATATGAGGGCAAAGTGAGAATGTTATCATGCAACAATAATTAAATTCCTTCTATAAATATCCACAATTCCATGCGACTTACAATATTTATTAAATTTTTCAAATATTGAAAAATATTTCAATAATGAGGTTATTAATTTCATAATGGAGGTTTTCATGTGTAATTAATCAAATTAGCATAAAAAGTGAATACACTTATTACTTTCTCTTACTGCTTATGTGAGGAAATAATTTAGTTAAATCAAATGTTTAAAATTGAGTTTTCATTGGAAATATACGAGGTTGGTTCAAAAAGTTTCCCGGAATTGTCGCGTACAGAGTCAAGCATATTTGTTGGAGGGGAAATTTCAGTTTGTGAGGATGGTATTATAACTAGGAAAGGCGCTGTGCTGTTCAGCAGACAGTGAAGTTGTTTACGGCATGTGGTGCAGGTTGTTTTAGACAGATTTTTTTTTTTTTTTTTGCTCGTCGGATTTTGAAATTTCGTCATCAGAGCAGCATGCCAATATCAAATTCAACGTGTTCTGGGAGAAATCACCTTCCGAGACCCTTGAGATGCTGAAGAAAGTTACGGAAACGATGTGATGAATAATACGGCAGTGTAGCATAAGCATTTTCGTCAAGGTCGCACAAGCATTGAAGGTGACTTAGGAGTGGGTGCCCTTCCTCTTCCACCATAGATGAGAAGGTCGAACGCGTTAGACAACTTGTGCATGCGGACAGGCGAATAACCATCAACCCTATTGCCTCTGGAACTTGGCATTTCACATGGGCATGTTCACAGCATTCTTCATGATGATTTAAACATGCGTCGCGTTTACTTGCACATACATGGTTCCGAAAATGTTATCCCCTGAGCAAAAAGAAATGAGAGTGACCATGTCCAGGGATTTGATTGACAGGACTAATGCCAGATGATAGCTTCCTGAGGAAAATTGTGATACTGATAAGACATGGTGCTTTCTAAGCGACCCTAGACGAAATGTCAGTCTGCCGAATGGAAATCAATAACATCACCAAGGAAGGAAAAATTTCAGTTGGACAGAACCCGGGGAAAAATGATCGAGGTGTTTTTTGATGACCAGGGTTGGATTCATTACGAATTTATACTCCTCAAGGCAAAACAGTCGACAAAGAATTTTACGTGAAAATCCTGAAACGGCTACGAGATGCTACAATTAGACGGAAACGACCTGAAAAAATGGACAGGAAACGATTGGTTTTTTGTTGCATGGCAATGCCCGTCACATTGTTCATTGATGGCGAAACAGTACCTTGCCAGACACAATGTTACCACTCTGGAACAGAGCACCTTGCCAATCCCTATGTATTCTCCCAACCTTGCACCAAATTTTTACCTGTTTGAACGCGGCTAAAAATGAAATTGAAGGGACACCGTTAAGCTGATTCACAAGTGCTGATGGAAAATGCGACGAAGTAGCTGAAAGAACTTTCCAAAAATGGCTTTCAGGTTTGTTTCCAACAGTTGTATGAATGGTGGAAGAAGTGTGTAGATGCAGGAGGGGAATATTTTGAAGGAAAGTAATGTAAAAATACTGTACATATTTTTAATAAATTTTCATTGACCAATTCCGGGAACTTATTGACCCTACCTCGTATATTTTAAGATGATGGCTCAAAAACAAAAATCGTAGGAAAGTCAAACTTGATATTCCATTGTAAATATGCCAGTTTCTCCGACATTTGTATTAAAACTAACCTGACAAGTTTTGCTGCGAACTGATGGAGACACAGTATACAGTTTAGTCCCATTCGTAGCACCGTATGCCCCAAAAACTAACAAATTTAATTCTGGCATTTATAATTATTTGCTCAGGGCGAATAAACTTCTTATTTCCCTATCTCCTTTGTGCCGTGAGGCGTGGAGAAGCAGCCCCAATCCATCCCTTCCATCGGTCCCTACCTCTTGCTCTCTTGCCAATGGGTCTGGCATCGAGCTTTTGTTTGGCCTTGCACCTATCCTCCACTCTCAAAACATGGCCAAACCATCCCAACTGTCGGGCCTCCAAAATTTGCCGCGCTGGCTGTACCTGGAGATCTTCTCTAATTCGCGCATTCCTGAATACAGTCCCTCCTAGTTTTACCAAGGATGCACCTCAGGAAGCGCCTTCCTTTCCACCGTCAACAGCTTACTGCCATGCCTATCCAGCACCGTCCAGCTTTCAGCGCCGTAAAGGAGCAAGGCAAGAACACCGTTTTATATAGTGCCAATTTAGCACCAGGGCTTAACTCCTGCTCTCCAATCAGTGTATTGCTTATTTGGTAGAATACGCCGTTAGTTTTCTTTATCTTATTTAATACCTCCTGATCAATCCTGCCATCCCAATGATCACCGATCCTAGATATTCGAAGTCAGTAACTGTCTGTATAACTTCTCCATTGCATTTAGAATGCTTTGAGAATGCTCACAAAAAAGGCGAATAAACATATAGTGAACACTCTTAAGTATGAAGCAAAGCTAAATAACATTGTAATTAAAATAAAATTGCATTAAGAGAAATATATGTGTATGCTTTACACCAAATTATTTTTTTGTTTTGTTTTCAAAAATATAACAGAGTAAAGTGCATTGCTACTGCAAGTGCAATATAATGTTAGTTTATGGAGACATAATTCAATTTGCGTTGCTTTTAGATAGAAATTGGGTTCTTATGTTAGTGCAAGTTTAACGATGTGGAAACCTAATTTAGTATATAGAAAGTTAAAGGTACAAAACTGTACTGTGTATATATATGTGTTTGTATATACCTGAGTGTGTGTGTGTGTGTTCAAACAGTTTAGTAAGGTTATATATTTACTAGTTGTGCGGCCAGCGTACCTTTAGTACAAGATATTAGTTGGTTTATGTGTGGGTGCGTCTGTAAGTATTATGTTCATCTGTTTGTGTAAGTTGGAGAGAAAACAAAAGAGTTCTGGTGATATCCCCCCTCCTTGTCTCGCTAGCAACCGACCCTTGTCCCCGTCCCCACACAGCACTGTGCCCAAACATACTACTCGCCGAGTGGTAGAATATCTGTAGTGTGGAGTTTAGGTCCTCTATTGTTTTTGATATTTTGCCCATTGTGTGTTTAGGAAGAATATTATAGCGAAGAACACGAGGTGGACTGGAGGTGGTCACTCTGTTCTGGTCACCCTGATCCTAACTTTGATTGATGTCCCACATTGGTTCCCTCTACACTTTATTTCTCTCTTATTTCTCACTCAATACTTTTGTTGGTTGGTTTGTTTGTTTTCTGTTTGTTTAACCATCATCCTACGCCTCTCCTTGACCCAATAATACCTCTTGAATTATCCACTTCGTTTCTTAGAATATAATTTTTTTTTTTTTTTTTTTTTTTTAGCGCTACATGCAAACTTCAAATTACCTGAAATCATTGATGTTCCTCAGCTTAAACTTTTCTAAACTTCCTATGCGTCGGCTCCACTGAAGAAAATTTCTTTCTTAATCATCATAAAAGTATTCATAATTAATTACATTTTTATGCTAATAAGCGAAGTATTGCGAAATTTTTGGAATTTAGTTTTTACATGTTTTGAGCAACATTTTTTTTTTTTTTTTTGAGAAATCAATAAAATCCAATCCTATTTTATAAACAGTGATTCTTCATAGCGGTTTGTTTCCTAAGATTTCCCTAGATATAATGACATTAGATTTCCCATAGGTTATTAACGACATTTGTACGACTTTTCTGCACTCAAAATTCCTCATGTTTGCTGATGACCTAAAAATCTTCAGAAGAATAACTTCAGTGCAAGATAGTGAGAAATTGCAAGAGGACCTAAATCATCTTTTAGAGTGGTGCGAAGCAAACGGTATGGAAATGAACATCCGTAAATGTCATGTCATTTCGTTTTCTAGGAAACGGAATAATGTGGATTTCTTCTACACCATTCAGGGTAATCTCTTGGATTGCGTCAAACTAAGTGCTAACCTTAGATATGCAACTCACATTGACGAAACCTTCAAAAGAGTTTCCAGGATGCTGGGGTTTGTAATCTGGAAAACAAGAGAACTCGAACACCCTAAAGCAATTTTGGCAGTCTATACGTCATATGTTAGAAGTATTGTAGAATATGGTTCACTGGTGTGGAATCCATATACAAAGAGCGACGTTGATTGACTGGAATCTATACAAGGGCGATTTGTCAAATATTACATAAGGAAGTTCCCCCACGTTAAATTAGACATTGATTCCTTAGAAATAAGGAGATTGAAGACTGATCTCTTATTCCTTTATAAACTGATCAATAATACAATCGACGGTTCTGAACTTTTGGCTCATATTCCGTTTTCATGTATCTCCCATCCATTTAAGACATTCCTATACGTTTGCAGTTCCTCATCATAACACAAACCTATTCTTCCACATGAACATTCCGTCAAGAATATGCCGGGAATGGAATAACACACTAATTTGGACTATTCAGTGAAATTGTCATATTTCAAAACATTATTTAATGAAATTAAATGAAGTTTTGCCTCTTTTTGTAAACAAATTATGTTCTATATATATTTATATTGTTATTGTTTACATCTATGTTTTATCTATATTGTTGTGTTTTAAATGTTTACTGCTTGACTTACATGATTTATTTTAATGTACAAATTTAATTCATGTTCTGACTTTAACCATATGGCATAGGCTGTTTGTTGATGAAATAAATAAATAAATAATTATGATATCAAGAAAATAATGGAAAGAATATATTTTAAATAAAATCAAAAAAAAGTTCTAAATAATAAATGATTATAATTATCAAATTCAACAAAGATTTTAGATTACTGATGATAACTTAACCGTAAATAATGATGGTTACGCAACCGTAAATAATGATCATTTATTTAAATTTAAATAATATCGTATTATGTTTATCATTCATTAAGTATCGGATGTTCACCATACAAATTAAATCTAACTTTGTAGGGTAAATTAAATGAGCACCAATAATTTAGTGTAAGAATGTTATATACTAATAAATACTCGTATTTTAGATATGAGGGGAAAGTGAGTATGGTATCATACAACAATAATTAAATTCCATCTATAAATATCAACAACTCCAACCGGCTTACAATATTTATTAAATTTTTCAAATATTGTAAAATGTTTCAATAGTGAGGTTATTATTTAATAATGAGGTTTTCATGCGTAATTAATCAAATTAGCACAAAAATGGAATATCCTTATTACTTTCGAAATATATGTTTTGCATATATGAATAAGATAAAAAAGTTTTTAACAAACGGTCTACAATTAATTAATTAATGTTTAACTTTTACCAAAAGAAATACATGATTAATATTTACATCAATAGACACTGAACCATAGTTTGTCTGTCCAGTTGACTAATAACTATATGCTCCGCTCCCAAAAAAAAAGTTATAAAAAAGACAATAGCATTCAATTTTGAACTAAAAATACAATCTTATTAAATAAAACTATTAAACAAACAAACTAAAAAAAAATATTATTATCGATCTAGTTGTAATTAAATCGCTAACCGAAAACTTCCTATATGACATCGCCTAGTTACAATATTTGTATAGAAGGTTCCAATTTTGACCATTAAGAATGGCTGAATAATTATCCAGAGTTAGATTTCTGGATCCGAAATACTCTAAACGGTAAGACCGTCAAAATCGGGCATTCACCCAGAAAGTGAGACACACTTTCGTAAGTATTCAAATTACAGAGTGAGCAATTATACGAGGCATGTCCAGTAAGTAAGTGTACTGAGGCTCTCACGGCCGGAGGGATTTGTTTTCGACATGTTGGCTACACTGTCGTGTAGCCTGATTCCTCCCCTCCGTAACGAGACCGGTTCGAGGTCAGTACGTTGAGAACTGTCGACGCGACAATATGTTTCGTGAAAAATGTCAATCCAATCTCCCGCCAAGTGTGAAATACGCGGCGTCATCCGTTATCTCGTTTGGAAGGGAAAAACTCCGGTTGAGGTTTATAATGTATCACTGTTATAGAATTCAAAGTTTTGTCACCAAGGTTGATAATTGAAGTCCATCATTTCAGATCTCAAGATAGAAGAAGATTCTAGATATACATATATATCATCTCCAACACCTGGTAAGATTCGGGGTTTTAAACTTTAGTCGGATGATAGCTCATTCGGAGCAAGGTTTATTGGAGTCTCCTCCAACTCTCCGAAGAATCTCCAAATATAATCGCTTTCTATTCCCAGCTTCTTCAAATGTCTTCTGAGTCTACAATGCCCTTGAGGAAAGCTTTTAACACATATTTCACAAAAAGATCCAAGGTATATTTTAGCTGAGACTGATGGCATGCCACTGACTTTTCCTGAGTCTGAGCAGTCTAAGGTCTTTTTAGTCTGGCTCATCCTAGAACGGTTCTTCAGAGCAATGTGTTTTCTAAATTTCTTTCTCATTTCTCAGTTTTTACCGAAAGTATTGGTCAGTCACATATCTCATAATTAGGATCCCACGTCGCTAAGTTTGTCGCAGTATTCCCATACCATATTTTTTTTTTTAGACTGATGACCTGTGAGCTCTGTATTTCAATGGTAGCTTGTCTATCCAATAGGATAACATTCTCGAATTCCAATAATTCCAGTCGAGGTTGAACTATATCCGCTTTCCAATTCCTTGAATTTTCGCTTTGGAAGGTGCTGAGAAATGCGCATATGTTCCGAATGACTAACCCCTGACCCATACACCCATTCCCCCTAATATTAACTAAATGTGATTTACAAATGCTAACTTTAAAAAAAATTAGTCATCAGTCTTCTCTTTTCTTCTTTTAAGTGACTCAGTTTTCTTTTTGAGGTGTCTGAAGAAGAAACCATAGGACTCTCCATTTCAATAAAACACTTCTACTAAAGTGTAAATACGACTTTTTTTGAGGATTCAGTATTTGGATACATCAGCCCCCCTGTTTTGGGGGGAGTAATAAATAGCCTGTAACATTCATTCAATTCATTATTGTTTCAGTCGAATGTATATTTCTCCAAATTATACTCTCTACAAATTATTTTTGGAAATGTCTTCTTTTTCACAAAAAAAAAAAATCACTACTTACTGTAAGTGTAGTAACAAAATTCAGTAATAAATTAAATTTTATTCTCTTTAGCGTGGCGCTTTATCATTTAGTTTTTTAGAAATTAATCAGTGTCAGAATATGGCGACTTTGTTTACACCTAAAACTTGGAATCTTTCGTATTTGGCATGTACCTTGTTTCCAATATTTTTGCGTATAATTTAAATACAATCAGTAAAAGAAAGAGAGTCACTAAAAAAACAACGGATTAAGATGAATTCATATTGATAAAATAAAATCTTTCTTTAATATAAATTCAAATTTTTCAAGCAATGTTTGCTTGAAATATATATTATGTTTATATTTCAAAAACATCATTTTTAATGGAATAACGCTAAATGAATTTTTATTTACTTTTAATTTATAAGACAAAAAGAAAGTTTGTAAATGAGAGAGAGAGAGAGAGAGAGAATGAGTGAGCGAATATGAGGAAGACTTTGTATATTCGTACCTTAACAGCCATTATGTATGACAAATGAAGCTTTACCACTTTCTAGAGGAGTAAATAAACATTGTATATACTCATCTCCATTTCCTTCCTTTTCACCAGGGTAAATTTAATTTTCTTCATAATTAAAGCCACATTTCACACTGGGAGTTTGTTGTTGCATTTGGAAGATAAATGGAAGTTAAATTACACAGCTGGCAGCTGTGATTTCTGCTCCTTAAGAGCAGACGATGATGCTGATCACCATCTATTAGAGAGTTGATAATTATAATATTCCATCAATTCTTAATTTCCATTTCTTTTCTTTTGTTTTTTTTTTTTTTAAATTATATAACAATATGTTCGCTCATTTATTTTCTTATTTATGCAAGTTACTTTTTTTTATTTTTTTTATGGTTATAAAAAGATATACTCTTTGAACATATATTCTTTGATGCAAGGAGCTCACTGGAAATGATAGGCAATCGGGACTCCGATAGTTTATTGATTCAGTGCGCATACATACGCTCTTGGAACTATGCCTGCGAGAAAATAAAGAATTCTCCTTTATTTGGATTCCCGGTCATGTGGGGGATAAGAGATAACGAATCTGCCTACAAAGCTGCTAAAGAAGCGGCATCAATGTCTTGTAGAGACGAACGTGTCCTTGCAGTCGATTGGAAAACTTTTCTAAAAATACAAAATCTTTCCAACTGGGAAAAGGAATGGCAATCAGTGCAGCTGTCAAATAAACTAAGGAATATCAAGGGTACCACAAAGAAATGGTCAACCTCAAATCGAGAGTCTCGGCGAGAAGAAGTTGTCCTAGCGAGAATGAGACTCGGTCACACCATGTTGACACACAGCCACATATTCCGAAGAGAACCTAAGCCGGTATGCAGCGCTTGCAATACGACATTAACGATCCCGCATATTCTATTGGAATGTTCGAAATATGTAAACGCGAGGGGAAAGGTAAATTTGCCGACCAGTCTTACAGATGTATTAGGAGACAATGAGGGCAATATCAATAAGACTTTCGAATATCTTAAGGAGGTTCATCTATTTCATTTGTTGTGAAAGTAGCTGTTCATATGTTGTGTTTAGTTGTTTGCTGGTGTCTTGTGTATAGGTATTTATTTTATAAGTGAGATAAGGGAGTAGAGGAATATGATTAGACCTAGATTGTGGGTTTGCTGTAGAAATTGTTAGACTGGTGGGTATGGATATACATCCCGGATGAGTCCTTACAAATTAGAAACAGGTGCAAAGGTCCATAGCTGTTGTGCACCTTAAAAAAATCCAGAAAAAAAAACTTATATATTGAGAGCCGAGATATATTCAGTAATATAATAATAATAATAAGTCTTTATTTGTAATAAATTACCCATTTATAATAAAATCCCAATTAAAAATTTTAACATTTCCTGTGTGGATAGTTTTCTAATTAAAGTATTTAATCCTGTATTCTGTCAATATAGGGCACACAACCAGAAAATGATGCAAGTCCTCGACATCACCGCGATTACAGAGTAAACACAAACTATGTTCATATTCTTTAAATGGAGTATAGTTAAGTTTTAGTACACCACTTCTTATCTTCAAAATCCATCTCATATTCTCTCAAGTGTCTTATTGCTTTTCAAGAAGTGACTGTCATCTAAGTCAAAATTAAGTTCTCTGTAATTGACAATAATGCTGCGATTCAATCACATCCATTTTAAATTTATTTTGTTAATTCAATCTTAATTTATTTCTAATTTTGAAAAAAATATCTTTCCAACGGTCCATACTGTTGTCTGACCAGTCCTTCAATCTCTAATTGGCAGGCCATACTTTTTATAACTTTAAACCAAGATAAATTACTCTTTATAACATTTATTCAGTAATATATGAAATTTGTAAGTGGGTAATATCTGGATAAACAAATAGAACTCTGTAAATAGCAGTAAAAGAAAGTCTGTGAGTAATTCTCATTCCAGTGTTTTTGAAACATTTTTTAAGGGGTTTCTGAAGAATCTGTTAAATTTCAGAAATTATGTAGGTTTGGTTGATGTTATTGGCGGCTTCTTCTGGACGTCAACTATTAACTGCTTGGATAGATGACCCACCCCACATTTTTGTATTTTAAATAAGGCTAAGTGAAAATTTCGAAATTTCTAAGACAATTTTGTCAGTTTCATAATTGTAGTTTATAAAGCGGCTCCTATACGGTCAATAATATTGTCAATATTGGTATTGACAATATAACCATCAATACTCGTGCTAACTGGCCTCAATACTTTATTACCTTATACGATCAATATTATTGTCAATAACTTTGCTCAGTACTTACTATCACTAGGAGAGTGAATCTACGTTTGGCCACTACTCGTCAAGTGAAACGCAAACATTGGATGAAGGAATGGTTAAAGAAGAGAGATGAATATTCTCATTTCTCACTTTTGAAGGAAATCAGTCGTTGCGATGTTGAAGATTTCAAGAACTATTTTCGAATAGATGAACCTACCTTTAACAAACCTGTTACAGATGGTTGAACCATTTTTGAAAAGACAGGGCAGAAATATGAGAGAAAATATAAGTGTTTGGGAAAGATAAGCCTTAACCCTGAGGTACTTGGCCACAGGAAGAAATTTTGAAGACTTCAAGTTTTCAGCCATAATATCCCCAACAACTAACAGCAAAGCTGTAATAGAAAGCTGTGAAATCTTTATATATGTCCTACAAGACTTTGAAAAAATTACAATCACCTTTAAAAAATGTATGATGAAGTTTTATTTTAATACACAACTCTTTCCCAAGAACCTCCACTGGATCGTGTTTTGAACTGAACTGTAATGAAGGGACTATTTAATTGACTATATGAAATGTATGTTAATCAGAAAAATATGATTAAAAAATTACAATCATCTTTAAAAAATGTGTGATTGAAGTTTTATAGTACAAATCTTTCCAAAGTACCTTTGTAAGGTAATTGTATCACTGTTGTTGAAGTTAGTTTCAACGTTGTATAAAACTACTGAACTGAGTATTGATGGAAATATTAGCGCCGCCCCTACACGGTCAATATTATTGTCAATATCCCCTCCAATTCTCAGTGTTGATACACGAAAATCAGAAAATCCGGATTTCATCAGTGCTCTTATCAATACCGACCGTCAATACAATTTTTTCACCTTACACGGTCAATATTATTGTCAATACGCTAAGGCATTGTCAATATTATTGACCGTGTAGGGGCCGCTTAATAGAAAACTCCAGATTTGTTTTAATCTCCAAGCTTGATAAGTGTATGAAGTCAAATTTTGTCTGATTGATTCTTAACATAGAAAAAAAAGAAAGTCGATTATACTTACTTCTAGTTCATGCCATTAGTTCCATATATTTATTATAACAGTAAATTAATGCAATTTTTTTGTTGTTTTTTAAAGGTGAGAAACTAATGGGTAATAGTAAATATGAAATGGAGGAGATTATTGTCAACGATTACACATTGCTCATGAATATGACTATTAAATCTTTAGAGAAACGGGATTTCGGCAGTTACTTATGCTCTTCAGTAAATGCTATTGGAAAAGCAGAAGGAGTTGTCAGATTACAAGGTAAATTTGGTTATATTATTATTATTATTATTATTATACATTTTTTTTAATTTATTTAAGACGCGTCAACATCTATGGTCATTGGCGCCCGGAGCCTTCTCAGTGCACTGCCGGCCTCCGGACAGTGTTCTCTTGTTACAAACAACACTGTCCATCACCGGAAAGTGAGCTGTAGAGGCTCCTAGGAAGAAAAAATCTAAGAGTAGCACAGCTGGAATCGAACCCGGGTCCTCCGCGTGAAAGTCCAGCACGCTAACCACTTAGCTATTATTTAATTTACTACACACTCAATTGATGGCTTATTTGTCCTGAACAATCAAAACTTGGTTGCTTTAAAAAAGCACTGCATTAGTTATTCTCTTTCTCCATTAGCTTCATTAGCCTCAATGGCCTAAAATATATTTGAGTGTATAGAAATACCTGAAAGAGTTCCTTAAATGCTACCAGGGCACTGGATCAATAACGTTCATATATTTATGGTTTAAAGGAGAATAAAAAATAAATGCAATCTCATAGCTCTATTATATTTCATTATACGTGGAAAATTCCGCATCTTCTTTAAGCCCACTCCGAAAAAAAAAAAAAAAAAATTTATATGAGATTCATTCTATAAGTTTCGGATCATTGTAGAAATTCCGATATTTTTATAGACTAACTGCGAGGGAGTCCAGTACGCTAACCACTTAGCTATTCCCTTCCCTTATTAATATTATTGATACTATAATTATTTTACTAAATAGAATTTAATAAATGTCTTTGAGTGTTTTACAAAATTTATTTTAAACTTATATTGCTGTTTATCACCTGAACTCCTCGTTGAGCCAATAATTCAATTCACCTTATAACTTAGTATGTATTGTTGAAGGGAGAAAATCTCCATCAAAGCATCCAGTTTTCAGTTTTTAATTTCCCACTTGTAAAATTTTTTAAAAGACAGATTGAAGCCCCTAAAGAAGCGAGATATTGAGAGAAACAGATACATTCTGGGGGGGGGGGGCTATTTCTACCCGACCGCATCCCCTATTGTGTCATCCACAACTTAGAGTGCCCTTTAGAATCATGTCTGTTTAATTAGACTTAGGTGTCTCGAGAAAGACTCTTGGGTTAAGCTTGCAGGCCACATTTTCTGCTTTCCAAAGACGAGAAACCTTAGCCACACAAGTTCTTCATATTGTTACAGTACATGCAATGCTGTTTCTTCTTCTCTTCCTCCTGACGTAACCTACGTAGGCTATCCGTAGTCAGGCCCATGCGATACATATGCTTAACAGTCTATGATGGCAAATAATGAGACCCACAGACTTACTTATGGCTGCACGGCGTTGTTGGAGTAATTCTGTTATTGAATATGTGGATGAGAATATGTGAATGCTGGATAACATCTGGTATTTTATCCGTCGTAGCATGCATATTCATTTTGTTCCTGACCGGTTTCGGATTTTCACCCACCGTCAGAACAAATTCACCATGTTCGTGTCAAGAGTTCACTTGGTGAATTTGCTCTGACGATGGATGAAATTACGAAACCGGTGAGGAACAAAATGAATATGCACGCTACGACGGATAAAATACCAGAGAAATTCTGTAATTAATAAACTTTTCCGCCTGCCTCTGGCCAGGTGGGTTTTAACCCACTATTTTTTGAGAACGATCGTGCATTCATGGTTCTGATGACAGTCCTAAAGCATTTTGCAATGCCACAGGAAAGATTCTAGGTCTAATGAGGATTCTAATAGAGCTCTCGCGGGCAAGGGCGATTCGCCACCTCGTTACCCTTATAACTTGAAAGCCCGTAGAAATACCAAGAATAGAAAAACCTTATTTTGGGCCAATAATATCCATGAGTATGCCCAAGCAATCTCATACTATCCTCAAGTTGACCCGATACGAGCTAATTGCTCGCTAAGCCGCCTGGCGGTCTGAGTAAATGACGTCTCTCGAGTTTTGTACTCTTCGTCTTTTTATCTCATTAGCAAAAATAATTATTGCAACTAGCTGTGCCTGATGATTGTGGTTAGCTTACCTAGGCATACCAAGCTGTCAACCTTGGATTGGCTTTGGCTCCCATTCTGGAGCCCTCATACAGTCATAGTTATTAATTCTGAAAAACAAATTATATTATACATATCGATATACTAAGATAATGCCAAATAAAACTTTATTATTCATTTTTAATTTCGTTTTATACTGTAATCGTAATTACTTTTATCGAAAAAATGTATTTTAGTAGGCACCAACTATAAAAACCATTATTCTTATGGTTTGTATGTTGAATGTGTATGTTTGATGTCTGCCTGGTATACGGATGGTATACATAGTTCAACAAAAATAGAAAACCGTAGAATACCTAAACTTGATATTTCATTTAGTTATAGCTAAAAGTATGATAAAAGCTTCTTTTTTTAGCCGGTAGAGGAGTTAGAACGAACTGTAATATTAGGCCTTCTTCTAGAAAATCTTTCAGTTTATTATATTCAAGTACAACCATATTATTATAATATCTCTTGCACATCTACTACTTCTTTTTTTTAACCTACATTTACCGATTGACACAGTATTTTCTCTATTCATTAATCTCGCTACCTCATTATTCTCCGTTGGCATTGAAGATTTTTCTAAAATAAAAGAATGTTGCCCGCCCGTATAATGGAGTTGATGAGGAGAGAAATTGGGATTGATTAATTAGACGAGATATGAAGACACTGTTATAATATAACTACAAGTTTACACAAACTGCACTGGACTTGTAATGATTTTATAGAATAAAGGGTGATCAGAGTAGAGTTATGACACGATGTGATGTATATGGTTGATTCTGATAGATAGATGTCTAGATCTCTCACTGGCTATATACAGGTTCTCCCCACTCTAGCCTGCTTAAGTGAGAGAGTACCAGAGAGGGCCTTTTTTCTCTCGGTCGGACCTGTGTTCTCTCTCTTGCCGTTACATCAGTTTCATTGATTTTTATTTGCTTTAGCTTGTCCCATGGATAAGAAAATTAAAAAATTGAAAATTCGAATTTCAAAATGCCTCTTAGTGCCGAGATTGTCGCATGTGATTTAGCACTTATTGATGACGGCCGCACCATCAGATATGCAGCTATTGATGTCTTTCAACACAAGCCCGACCGAGAGAAAAACAGACTCTCTGACTTAAGAGGCTAGAGTGGGGAGAACCTGTATATAAGCCATTGAGAGATCTAGACATCCATCTATCAGATTCAACCATATACATCACATCGTGTCATAACTCTATTCCCACCTTTTTATTCTATAAAAATCATTACAAGTCCAGTGCAGTTTGTGTAAGCTTATAGCTATATTATAACAGTGTCTTCATATCTCGTCTAATTAATCAATCCCAATTTCTCTCCTCATCAACTCCATTATACCAAAATTTCAAAAAATAATTTACACTATATTTAAAAATTTCTACATTTTCTAGCCGCGTGACTATTACCAGAAACCGAAGCCAGATATAATTTTATTAGTCCGTAATAAATAAATAAAAAAACCTAGAAGAAGTACTCTTGTTATTTAAAGGAGCTTCCTGTTACCAGGTTTTGATCAAAACCCTTTGTATCGGATATCCTAGCTATACCTAAATGAAATCTTAAATTTAGATTACTTTCCTTTCGTCAACTAAATGTGGGGAAAATATTTACAATATAATTTAAAAGATAAATTAATCTTATATAAATTTTCAGAAATGCAAATTCCTAAAACAACAACAATACCATTTGTCAATGTTTCCGATCCACGTCGTACTAGAAAGAATAAAAATAAGGATAAAATTCTGATTGGTTCACCACCATCGCCAACAAAAAAGCGTAAACCTAAGGATGAAGACGATATAGAATTATTGATGATAACAACAACGTTAGCAACAAGATATGTTGGTCCACCTGAAGAACCATTATATACAATTACACAAAGAACCCCGCCATGGATTTTACATCAAAATGAAATATCTGGTATTGATGGATTAATTAGTAATCGTGTTTATTTGATACTATTAGTTTTAGTATCTATAATAAATGGACTGACTAGATACATTCTGTAATGTCCTTATAATAATAATTAATAATAATAATATTAATATAATAATAATAATAATAATAATACAGCTCTATATAGAATGACTGGAATGCTGTCTTATTAAAAATTATGACGTCATCTGAGAGTAATAGACAAAAAATACCAAAAACAGCTTTACTTTTCAGCCTATATTTTAAAAAAATTCTATAATTATTTATCTAGAAAAACAAACTAGTTTTGTCTTGTTTAAATCACTTTACATTTTCCCAAGAAGTTGGCATAGAGGTAATATTTATTATATTTCTTTTTGCTTTGTATATTTAGCAGTCATGTTTAGTTTATTGAGGGCCCTATTTCAACGATGTTCAAAATCATCGATCAATCAAAAAACTTAGTTAGACTGTCTGAGACTTTATATTAAAATAAAAAAAAAAATAATTAAATTATTGAACAAAAGTTAATGTAGGACGTGGCTTCAGACTTGACACAGTTTGGTCTTATCATTGAACTGTTTTAACTTTTAACAGTTTTTCAAAAATTTCAAAAAAAAAAAAAAATCGTTGTAAAGCATAATATATGATCGATAGCATATTATAATGTTGCTAATAAAAGAAGAATTTTAATAATGATTTAAATGAGAGTAACTTGATATTCAGCAAGTTTGCAACCTATATAAGGGTCATAAAAACACTTTACGCTTGCGTTTAATTTTGTTTGTTTGTAGCTTCTAAAACTATTTAAAAAAAAAATAAAGAAATATAATCATGAAAAACTCTAGAAAATGTTTTCTAATCAATGAAAACGGAGAAGATTATATTCCGAAAAGGTTCTAGAATCTAAGGTTGATAAGGAGGTTTAAAGTATGATAATTATTACGTTCAATGAAGATTATTTCATTGTTAAATTTGAGTATCAAAATGTTAAAACAAATCATAAATTTAATAATATAATTTTTATTAATTTTATTTCAGCCATTCTAATCAAGTCTTTTAAATTTGATTACATGATAGATAGTACTTACCATTGTGTTTATATCTTTTCTAATCTCTAGAGATTTTAACAAGTTTTTATTCTCTTAAGAACAAAAGGTGCAATTTTATTCATTAATATTAATGAAATATTCGGCCCATTATTATACTTTAGCAGAAAAATAATAATTTTACAAATTTTCTAAAAGTTAATTCAATTAAATTTAAACGACAGTTTAGATGGTTAATTGGTGCATAAATAATCTTTTTGTCTATTACTCCCTGAAATAATATTAGGGTGTGGGAGTGCCTTGAGTGAATAAATTATGAACATATTTATCTTACTTTACCCCCTCTCTCACTCTCTAATTTCAATTTTAATCACCACTTTAGTGGATGGTAATTATTATTAATTTAGCGTTTTATCATTTGTTATTTTTAATTTTTATAGTGCATATATATTATTCATTAGTGATGTTTATTTTTTTAATTTAAGGATATACGTAAACACAATTCACTGATAAACCAGACATATCTTTATTTTTAAGTTTCATGAAAAACTCCAAACGGTAAATGTTATAATTCTGAAAGAAATGCTTTGCTTAATTTAAATAAGCATTAGTAGTTGAAATTTAGATGCGGTAATAATATATACAATAATTATTGGAGTGGTTATTTATGGAATTTAATTTTATTATTGGAACTCTGAAGTGTATGTACAAAATACGATAGCCAAAGAACTATCTTTTTTGTTTCGTACCCTGGATGATTTTGGCTAAGTTAAAGCTATTTGCTATGTAGGAAGAATATTCTTACTCAGTAGGCGGCAATGTTGAAGTTGAAATTTTTTGTGAAACATTAAAAACGGTTTTTTTTCCTACAGTACTCTCAATGTTGAGAAAACCATACAAGCTAGGTTTATTTTGAATTGTAGACAGATAAAGCGACTTACATCTCAGTGTTAAATGTATATATGCTTAGATGATAATGCGGCACTATTTAAACCGCTCTCTGCTTCGGGTTTACGATCTCCTATTCCTGGAAACGGAACTACTGAGTGGGATTTATATTATCATCAGTCATCCATAGGGGGAGATATTATCATTGTAGACAGAAAAGTTTTTTTCACAATCAATTAGCTATCTATTAACCCCATCAAGCGTCTGTTAATACTAGTTCTGTCGCAACATCTGTTGCCTCAACTGTATCTCTGAATAGCAGTTAATCAGAGCATGCTTACATCAATCGTCCTTGGAACCACTAGCATTGCAAAGAAACATTAGTATTTATGCAGCTTCTAGAAAATTCCGAACTTGAATGGATGAAGGAAGTGTTTAGCAATGGCGTCGGTATTGGATGCATGGAAAGAAATTTCACGCCTTTTAAAGCAAGAATTTAAAAAAAAAAAAACAACATAAAAGATATAATATAAAATTGCCCTTTTCCCAAATGGTCGTCAGGCTAAAACTATCGACAGTGATCCCCACTATCTTCATTTTTATGTGTAACAGAATAATTTATGACCGGCGGTGGGAAGGTTCAGAGAAATAATGGGGCAATTGCGTTTGCTGCTGAAGATCATAGCAGCTTAACAACTGATATGTTAAGCGATGTCACAGCTATTGGGCTTTTAGGCCCTTCTCTGGGCCTCTTTCCAAGGAGTGATCAGTGCTCATCGCTCCATCAACAAGATCTTAAGACCACTTTTGTTTTACCACCTTCAAGTAGGAAAATAGTTAATGTTGCAAGAATTTGTCAAGCCCTTTTGCAAAATCTTAGATAGAAATCTTGCCTTAAGCTACGGCTAGACGGACGGATTTTAACGAAGGCTTTCTTACGGAAATTAACGGAACGTTTTATGACGTGAAGCGCTGGCTAGACTGTCCGAGAAATAACGCAATTATTAACGCGTTAAATGAAGTAGGTTTCCCAGTGGACCGGCTACATGATCGACTTTTTACGTAGTACAGTAGTTCCATCAGAAAAGCATTTTGCAGAAATAAATTGTTCAAAAAGTATGGCAAAGTTAAGCATTACATCGGAAATAGTTATTTTTTTAACGGCTGTAAGACGACGACGTCGCAAACAGAAACGGCAGAGAAATTGGTAGGTGCATCCAATAATAAATTTATGATCGAGGTTATAAGGAAAATTCATAAATCTGCGTAATAAACTTCAAAATTACCCAGGTTTATTTTTTGAATACTATCGTATGTTGATAAATTTAATTCGTTTATACTTTGGTCCTCAAATGGAGAATTAATACTTCACTGTCAATGTAATAATCTATGTTGTATAAATAATACACCAAAATAATAGGATGTATAAAATATACTAAAATTCAAAAGCGAGTACAAGGAAGCTATGCAAACAGAAGGGCAACGTCCGTTGCGTTGTTTTCCACCCGTCTAGCCCGTCACACTGCGTTATTTCTCGATGAAGTTGGGGCTCGGATCCAAGAAATGTGTCATATGACCTTGAGAACGCGTGTCTGTATTCTACTTCGTACGATGATTTCAATAGCGCCCAGCCACCTCCCCCTAGTATCAGTGCAGTCCATATTTCTTACGTTATTTAACGTAAAATAAGTGCGTCAAAATTCGTCCGTCTAGCCGTAGCCTTAGTCAGCACGTTTTCCAGATTTAAACTGTACCATTTAGAACACTTGTGGGATAAAATGGGTAATCTTCTAAGGCTTGGGATGTGTTATCACATAAGGACTTCAATCTCCTCTTAAAAAAAAAAAAACTCGAAGGTATAAAAGGATGTTTTGTTGAACATGGGGACTTAAATTATTAAATTTCTACTTTAAAAATAGTTGTTAATTTTTTTTTTCTCTAAATACCTAAATAAATTTGGAAATTTCAACTTCGAGCATTTTCTTCGAAGTCCAAAATTAGTAGTTTGCAAAGAGAATATGCATAATTCAACTATTGAAACAAAAACAAAAAACAAAATTAAATTCTCATTATTTTTACTTAACTTTTCATGTGAACACTTTTATCCCGACTTAATTAATTAAGCCCACTTTCTCCATGAGATAAAAAACAATAATAATTATAATTATGCAACTTCTAACAAACCATGTTTACTTCTCAGCCCTGAGAATAGAACAGTGCGCCCATTTTGTCACAATAGTCCTCAGGAATTCTTGCCATTTACTGCACCACCCAATCTTGGTACAGTGCATTGTTTACCAATATTTCCAATATTTCTATTGGAATGCGGTTGAAAAAAATAGAGGTCGAATTGCAGATATTAGTTGAGAAAAAAACTATTTACAAAGCTCCATAGAATTTGCAAATTAGTTCCAAATAGTTACGCAGAAATATAAACAGTAGTATGAAGCTAACACAACTTCTGTCCCTAATGATAATAAATTGTGTATACAAAATTATTGCTTTGTTGAATTGTTGTGAATTCAGTGAATTGTGTTAAATTGTATGAATTATATTTTTATTAGATTGAAACTTATTATTTACCACCAATATTTTTGTTTAATGGCACTCCTAATCAGGATAATTCTAATGTGTAATAAAAGTATTTAACTTGCCCGATTTATTCAATAAAAAAAAATTTAAAAAAAAGTAAGGAATAAATTCACTTTATTCATTTTTTTTTTTTTTTTTTGAACGTAAATTATTAATTGTATATATATATATTTAATAAAAATTATAATATAATATGACAATGAGAATTTATATATATATATTTATATATTTTAATAAAGTATGTACTGTTAGTATTTAATGTACCAAATTAAGGATAAAGTGGAATTCATCAGCTTAGAAATGTAGGTGTTTATAATAAATAATAATAATAATAAAAAATTAATATTAACAAAAATTCTTCAATTAATGAGGAAAAAAAAAGTTGAACAAAAATAAAATGTAAATTGAAGTCTTCCCTTGATTATTATATCAATAAAACAAATAATAATAATTAATAATAAAAATTAATAATAAATCACCGTTATTAATCTGTTTTTATTTTTCATCTTAAAGCAACTTAAATATAAAAAAATTGTTATAGAATTGTTAATTAAATCAATTTTTTTTTTTTTTATTTTTTTTTTTATTTAATTCATCAGACATTGTTAATATATATTTATAACGGGTTGCTATTCATATCATTATTTCTTCGTATTTCATATCATTACCAAAAAAAAAAAAATAATAATAATAATAATTGTAATAATTAATAATTTATACTAATGTTTAAAATTAACAAAACTACAAATGAATGTTTTAATTATTTTTTATTAAAAAAAGATTTATTCGAAACAATTCTGTAAAAAAAAATACAAGAAAATAGATTTTTATTTTTGTCTTTATTGTTTATATATAGATATTTAAGTCAAATCTTGTTAGTTTGTGATATTTAGCGATGACACTTAATCAAAGAAATAAAGCAGAATTTAATTAATTAATAAAGAAGAAAAATATCCAACAAACTAACCAGGTTTTTAAGTTCATTAATTTCTATTTTTTGTTTTGAAACATTAAAATTTTTTGTTTCCAATAATAATTACTTTTAAAACACCATATCATTAAAAATACTGTAAAAAAAAAAAAAAAAATCAATTAATTAAATTAATGTTATTATATATTTTATTTTATTTTTTTTTTTGGTTCTAAATAGCTGTAAAAAAAAGAAAGTAATATATGAAATAAACTTGATATGATGATATTGTTATATAATTTGTAATCGTTATCTAGGTATAAAGAAAGTAAAAATAAAATAAAACAAAATTAAAACAAAATAGACACACAAAAATAAATAATAAAGTAATTGAAACAAAAAACTTTTATACATTTTATAATATGTGATCATAATTTTTGTAAATATTGGATAAAGTTTTAAATTGTTCCCTTATTTTGGCCTTTTTTTTTACTTTTTTTTTTTTTATTTTTTATTTTTAATTATTATTACTAAGAATGAAATATTATTGCAATGTCGACCTAAGTAAATATTACATTATATATTATTGCATATAATATATATCTGTATGTGAGTGTGTATGTCTATTAAGTATATAAATATACATAAAAAGAAAAAAAAAATGATAGTTAAACAAAAACAAAAAAATCATTCCTCGTACTTATTTATAATAAATTATAAAACTGACTATGTACGAGTGGAGCTTAACAAGTCAAGGGAACTTTGTATTAAAATTAAAAATTATTAACATTGTCAAAACAGATCAAAATAAAATATTTAATATTGACAATAAATAATATTAAAAAAAAAAAAAAAAACTAGTGGTTTGTGAGTTATCATCATCATCATCATCATTTTTATATAAAAGTCGTTATTATTTATTATTAATATTGTGACGTCATTACATCATAGTTTAATGGCGCTTGACAATATATAATATACATATATATATTTAGCTTTCAAGTTTTTTTTTTTTTTAAATAATTTCTAAAAGTATATTGGCTGCAAAAGAATGAAAGAAACAAAACAAAACAAAAAAATTAGACAAAATCAATTTACTAATATAATTTTTATGAAACTATAATTTCATTTATTTCGTTTTTTTTTTTTAGATAAAATTGCTTCAAATCTTAACAGTGTCTATTGTGAAAGCCGCCATTGCACAAAATTTCCCTTGCATAATTTTACTACGCGTTTCTATGTATTTTTCATAATTTTCAAAAATATCCTTCCTCGGCCAGTGTAAATACTATACCAGAATATTCTATCTATCAAAGGCACACTTCATCCTCAAGACCATTTTTTTTTTGTCTCGAAACTATGCCGACGTTGTTAGTAGATACTTTGGCACTAATTAGGATATTGAGGCATAACTCGCGTTTTAAATTGTTTCATACAATAAGTATTCAAAAGTTATCCATAGTACGGTACGATTTTTGATTTAATTGTAGGGTGTACGCTGACTTTGTTGTGCAAATATTTCTAATTCTTTTTGTAAGAAGATAGTAGAAGACCGGAAACCACGAACGAATTACTGATATTTTCCAGCATTGTGTTTCTAATCATCCTTTCTAGTTGCCACTTCATATAGTTTTTCCAAAACTAATTTTTATTCAAGTATTTTTTGGGAAATAGCTTTTCTACTTTAGTTAGTGGTTTCCAAGGCGTACCTGGTGATTTTTTTTTTTTTTTTTTAACAACTTTAAAAGGTTTAGGTTTTTCAGTAAATATTTCGTTAGTTAAGACGGGGTTTTTGTGGAAAGATCATTTGTAATGATGGTAAATTATTCGCTGGTTTCCTATTTGCTTTATTTTAATACGTCATTTGAAAAAAATAAAATAGTACCAGTTTTTTCTAGGCGAATTTTACTTCTAACTGATCCGATATCGTGGACGGAGGTGGATAGTAAATACATCAAATAATTACTCCATATTAATATATATAAAAAAATCGAGGCCAAAGTCGGGAATCTAACCCAGTAACAAATAATATATTTCAGCTTGACGGTATTCAATTATCGTTAGGAAATCTTGACGATAGGAAATCATTAATATGAATATATAATTGAAAAAACTAAGATTTGTTCCAATAACCCAACTTTTTCTTGCATTTGGTTTGGCTAGAGTAAAATGAGAGCAACTGACTTGCAATTAATGATTCTTTCGTCTGTGAGGAGAGACCAAATCTACGCTATCCAAACTCTCCATGGATACTTACTTCACCTTACTTAACCGGCTCTACAGTCCAAGGTGAACTTTGGCCTCCTTAACAATTCCTCTCTAAGCGTCTCTGTCCTGCGCTTTGCGTCTCCATTGATTCACTACAATTTTTGACAGATCATCATCTACGTCCTTGATCCAGCATTTCCTCGGGCGTCCTCTTTTCCTCGTTCCTACAAATATCTCTCTCCCATTATTTTCTTGGCCAACCTCTCATCTGGAAGTCTTTCCACATGTCCAAGCCGGCTGAGACTTTTTGATTTAATGAAACGTACTACATATTCGTGGCTTATCGGCTTGTCCAATTCAAGGTTGGACCTAATAAGCCAAATACCTTGTGTACATACTTGGCTACCAAAAATACGTCTCATTATTCTCCTCTCGAATATTCTCAACTCCTGCTGGTCTACAACTTTAAGAGTCCACGTCTCTGCTCCGTAGGAAACTACGCGTCTGACCAGGGACTTGTACAGCTTCAACTTTCTTGATAAAAGAGTCGATTTAAACAACATTAAGAGGCCGTAATATGCCTTATTTCCAGCAATTATTCTTTTCTTTATCTCATCACTAACCTTGTTTTCGCTGTTAACTTCCGCTCCAAGGTATGGGAAATATTCAACACCCGCAAATGTATAATTATTAAAAACCAAATGATGCGGTCTTCTCCTTGCTTCGGTGTTGATACCACCATGTATTTGGTCTTCGACTCATTAATCACAAGCCCAATCTTCTTGCTTTCTCTGTCAACGTCAGTAAGCGTTTCTTTTAATGCTTTTCACTTTTTTCCAAAATCGTGATATCCGAGAATCATCAGCATATCCGAGAATTTGACATGGCCGGCTTGCTAGACTTCCTTTCGGCTCAGTTTTCACAATGGCTTTGTGCAGGACCAAATTAAATAGTATCGCAGAGAGGGCATGCCCCTTGTCTTACACAATGTATTAGTTTCAATTTTTCTACCTAAATGGTTATCAATTAGCATACAGGCTTGTGTTTGGAACATTGTCATTTTTATTAGATTTATCAGTTTATATGAAATGTTGAAGTTCCGAAAAGAGGTAAAAACTTGAGTCCTATCAACCCGATCAAATGCTTGTTTAAAACCTATAAAAAGAATATGTATTTAGTTCAAAACATTTTTCAAGTACTTGTCTTATAATAAAAATCTGATCGGTTTACCCCTATTAGGCCTGAAGCCATTTTGATAATCAGTTAGGATTTTTTCCGAATAAACCTTGACTATAATTGTTTATATAAAAAGATTATATAAAATTTTATATATCACTTTTAAAAGAGTTATTCCCCTATAGTTTTGACACAAGGTCTTATCACACTTTTCAAAAATTGGGATGATTAGTCCCAAACATAAATAAAAACTGAGGCCAAAGTCGGGAATCTAACCCAGTAACACATAATATATTTCAGCTTGACGGTATTCAATTGTCGTGACGACTAGGTAATCATTAATATGAATATATATAATTGAAAAAACTAAGATTTGTTCCAGATAGTTCAACTTTTTCTTTCATTGGCTTGCCTAGAGTAAAATGAGAGCAATTGATATGCAAGTAACGATTCTTTCGACCGTGAGGAGAGGCTAAACCTATGCTATCCAACGCCTCTCTGGACACATATGCTCCTAAAGTTCGCAGCCTTGTTAGTGTATTGCTTGCCTCCGGGCAATGTTTTCTCGTTACAGATAACACAACCCATCACCAGACTGTGTACTATAAAGTTTCCCGAGATTAGAAAATGGCACGCTTCTTTAATTATTAGAAAAAACTGGTGACCATTTGATAACAAGTTGAAGAGTGACTGTAAGCATTTCATTTGTGCTTAACAAATAAGGTTCTGCTTTAAGATAACAATTTTCTAGTAAAATATAGTACCCATAAATGGATACGCTAAGCTGTACATCAAAGAAACCAGCTAATTTTTCAAAGAGTTATGGCTTCTTACAATTTTATTTCAACCACGTGGCCTCGGAAGCTCATGTAGGTGGGGCCATGTCAAGTTATACTATATGGAAATATATTATCTTTCTTATGAAAACCTTAAGTTTCTTGGGTTTTAAGAGCGCTTCGGTGAAAGTTTGCCCATACTAACTGATTCATTAGCATTCAAGGCGAAATGGCTTTGAAGTTGTCCATTAACAATGAGGGCGAAACTTATATCACTAATACGGTCTCAAATCCAGAAATTTAAATTTGTTCAATTATTTTATTGTTTGCTTTGCTTTTATTTCATCCAGAAATAAATATATTTGCAGGAAAACAGATTATCTTGAATTATATTTTGGACATTATGAAGCGCTTTCACAATATACAACAATATACTATACCATATCCGTGAGGTTATTTAATTTGTTTATTTATTTTTTTTTTTTAATTTATTTGTAAATTACTTTTCAAACTATAAATATTTATAATAACAAATTAATAATCAAATAGATTATGTTCCATTTATTGTTGCTCTTCCTAAAGAATATGACAATACATTATGTATATAACATAAATTTTAATTTATACGTTAAAATTTAAAATGGAAAAAATTATAAGTAATAATATAATTTATGTAAGAATGTATGCGTGTTATTTGAAAGTATATCAGTAAGGATGAACAGTTTATATAGAAAAAAAATGCACTTTTTTTTATATTATGATAAATTTAAAGTGGTAAAAGAAGAAAATTATAATTTGTAAAAGAAACAAATGCCGATTTTAAAAATAGATATGTCAATGTTATTGTTGAAGATTAAAATTATTTTAATGAATTTTTTTTATTTATTTATTCCTTGTTTTATTCCAAAATCCTATGATTTTAGCAGCCGAATTACAGTTGTGGAGGGAAGGTTTTTTTGTGACCCCAGCTACTCTCAGAGTATTTTCTTCGTCTGAACTTGCTTCAATACTACAATAATTACATGATAGCAAGCTTTATTTCGTTTGAACGATCAATCAAACGATTAATATTTGCGAAAATGAGAATAATGAAAATGGAATGTTTGAATATTTACATAAAAGATAAAAAAGAAATTATGCATCTAGACGGTTTTATTGAGTCGCCTATAGTCATACTAATGCCACAGAAAGATCATGCTAAAATATGGTTCGATAGAATAAGTTAATTTTTGTCTCAGAGGTACACATAAATTGGTGATGGTGGATAGTAACATGATAGAGCTCGCTCTAGGGGTGGGCAACCCGGACATTTGTCCGGGGTGCCATTTTGGCTGTAAATGTGGAAAAAATATTTTTGTGTTAAATACTCAAATTTCACTAATCGATTTTTTCGTCCGCTAAAAATATATAGTGCGTAGGCGTATTTATATTGTTTATGTCTTAAAGCTAAAAATATTTACTTTATTATTGAAAAATTATCGCCGAATTTGTAAAGGACGATGCTTGAACTTGTTTGAACAAGCATATACTTCTCTGAACAGAATAGCATTAGCCAGTGGCGGCTCGTGACTTGGATATGTGGGGGTTCAACATTTTTTTTTTCTTTCAAATAACTTACATTACCTATCATTATTAGTAGCTTGGCTAGATAAATAACATGAAGTAAGCCAGGAGCCAAGCTTCATCGTACCACAAAAAAATAACGAAATAACGAGCGGCCGTTACAGTGCAATATCGAATTTGCAACTAACTTCGGATAAGATCGGGTAAGTTCGTTCAACTACAACTAGCTATGAACTAAGCTGTTCATCACGCAAGAATCCCCCACTCTTATTTTAAAAAGTTAATAGGAAACACACGTTTCTACACTAACACAAAGAAATATATATATATATATATATAAAATTCTCCAGCGCGATACCGAACTGTGAACCCCCCCAACTTCCTACACTTTATACATCTCCTGATATGTGCATGCATTATACCACCTACAATCGTACAAAAATGCACAATACATTAAACAACATATTAAAGTGAGCTCCTATACTGATATACGTTCCTATTCTTTTATGTCTGATTCTCCTCAGATTTGACAAACAAATTATTTTTTTCACATCATTTATTTCTTTTTTACATGGATTTGATTGAAATTTTGATTATTATCAGGCAAAATATACAATTTTTACTGTGACCAATGTTTGAAACTAATATAAATAAAAATGAAAATATTTTTTGAAATTGAAATACGGAATAAAAATAAGAGAAAGTAATAAACATATGGTAATTTGTTACTTTTAATTTTTTATTTTTTTTCAAATAGCTGGGGGGTTCAGTCGCGCAATCGCGACCAGTAGCCGACTCTGGCATTAGCGCAAACAGAGTGCTGCTTCAGCTTGTGCAACATGCATAGACTTACTTAAAGAAATATGTACACTGCTGGTAAAAAGTTTGGGACCACCTAGAATAAAAATGTATTATATTTATTTTTGTTAATTTAATGATTTATTATGAATGAAATGAAATGTCAGTAATACATAAATATTATATTTAATCCATATACAAGTGATATAATTGATAAAAAAATTCATTACAAATTGTAAATCTTTTCCAAAAATAAATTTCGGCTAAACGGCTTTTTCATCAAAGTGACCACCTTTCGCTTAATTACTTCTCTTATAATTCTAGGCATTCTCTCAATCAATTTATTGATTATTTCGAATTCAATATTACTCCACACACTGTACAGCATCTGCCACAGAGCATCTGGAGAATTAGGGCGAACTTTTCCATCTAGCTCATCCCACAAAAGTTCAATTGGGTTCAAGACCGAGAATTGCGAGGTTTAGACCATATTGACACATATTTTTCATCTTCTTTTTCCTTAAGGTATTGTATACATAATTTGGAACTATGTTTAGGGTCACTATCTTGTTGCATAATGATTTTTTCCCCAATCAATCGCTGACCTCAGGGTAAGACGTGATTTTCTAAAATGCTTTTATAATTTTCTTTTTTCGTTATTCCGTCAATATGGAGATCACCTATTCCATAGTCTGAAAAACATCCCCAAACCATGATCGAGCCCTCTCTGTGCATAACGGTGGGTATTATGCACTGTGGATGTAGTTTTTCTGAGCTGAAAGGTTCCTCCAACCTTTCACTGTGAAGTCTTTGTATTTCAAGCCCTCTCTCAACGTTTCTTTTTGTTTGCACCCTTTAATAATGGTTTCAGCGTTGCAACTCTTCGTATTAAGTTCGTTTGACGAAGTCGCCTTTGAACAGTTGAGACAGAAATTGGCCTCGAACTTGTTTTAATAACTTCCCCTCTGATTTTAGGAGCTGTGCGTCGTCTGTTTCTTTTACTTCATAAAATAATGAACTTATCCTCACCTGTGGTTGGTGATTTTGGTCTCCCGGAGCGGTGTAAATTTTCATGATCACCATATTTTTTAAACCGTTTGATAGCACAGTGAACACCATTTTTTGAAATTTTAAGTTCAGCCGTTATTTTTCGTTCTGATTTCCCTATTTTATGTAAAGTTCAAATGGCACTTCTGGAGCAACACTCAGTTCTTTTAATCTTGCCCATTTTGTATTCATTCAAAAGAGGAAAAATCAACGTTGCAATAAGATGTACTCGTAAACCGTGAAGATAACTCGTAAACGCAAAAAGATATACTCGTAAACCGTGAAGCTCAAGGAGAGAATTAATCCCAATTAAATAAAATAGAATAAAAAGTAAGTAAATAATGATTTGTTGACAAACAATACCGAGTCCTAATCTATAAACAGAATCAATAATTGTAAAGAAATTATTCTCTGTGAATTACTAACAAATCCAAGAAATAGATTGTTTCTCAAAGGGCAAAATGTATATTATGTTAGATTGGATGGGAGAGGGCCACGCCTCATTCCACTGCTACCTTCATCGAGAGGTCTATTGGGTATCCGCTGGGTATGACATCCCTCAGCTTCTCCCTCTTAATCAGGCCTAGCAAAGCTGAAAGTGGCTCCGTCATCAAGCTCGTGGCTTCGGGATTGCTAGTCCCCACTTGAAGAAATCTTGTCCTCGCCAGGCCGGTACACACACAAAGGACGGGAAGGAAGGTTTCCTCCTCGGCTAGTAAAATGGTGTATGTGCCTATTCAGCCGCCTGCAATGCCCTGTTAGTAGACCCACTATTATCCTTATATCTCTTCGGCTAATGCTCAGTAGTTCCCTGGCGAATGTAGGTAAATGTCTTAACGAAGAATTTAGCCTGTCTCTGCCATCGCAGATGCTGGTCTTCTATCCATTCCTTGATAGAAGCGTGAATGAGGCTCCTGAGCAACCGCAGAAGAGCTCCGGGCGTATAAAGGTATCCTTCGAGGTATATTGTGTTAATAAAATATTTATTTTAAAAGGTGCCATTTAAATGGGGGAGGTATTATGCATAAATCACGTGACTGGAAAATTCTTATTACAATGTAACTATATTTTTCTTTAAAGAATCTTAGTAAATAACTAAATTTTTTTACTGATCCCAAACTTGTGATCTGTAGTGTATATGATCTGTAGTGAAGGGACGGCAATTTGTCTTTTATCCGGAGCTAAGTAACCGCCAGAGCACGCGCTGCGACTAGCCATAGAAGTGCAAAGGCTTAACTTTGCAAACAAATTAAGAACAAAACCAGTTAATTAATTCTAATTGCCAGAATTTACTTTTTGGATTGCACAGACGGCAAAATCCATCTGACAGTGCGAATTTATTGAATTTCTTTTTTTTCACTTTTTCCTAATTTTCTCGAAATTGGCTGCAACGATTTTCTTTAAACGTTGAATACTATCTATACATATAAATTCTTATCACTTTTATTTGCCACATTTTTCTGAAGGAACAATAGCAATATGCTTTTCTCTAAAGTATCACTAAAATAACTGATTAGCAATATGCTTTTCTCTAAAGTACCACTAAAATAACTGATGACTGATGAAGTCTCGAAAATAAAACTTTTGAAAACAAATAATGCGAAAAATAAGATTCAAATAAAAGTTGTACAAGAAAAAAATTATGTTCCTAATCAAAATGATGCTCTGTTGAAGAAGTCTGCATTTTCCCTCATAGTCTAGATTTATTTAAAAGAAATCTGGTATAAAACAATCATCTTTCATTCCTTTATTGTATAATTCATTTGCAAATAAATGGTTAGTGGACATTTATTACTAAAGGAGGTGAGAATTATACTATTTACCTAAATAAGATTGCATTGTATGATAGCAAGTTCTCTATCAATCCAGAAGCAATGCGAGACGGCAATTTGCAGGACAATTTAAGTCTCAGGATAGAACACCCTTCACAATTATTTGGAAGAATATTTTAAATTGGTATTAAATATAATAAATACATGTAACTTAATAAGAGAGAAAATAACTTAATTAATTTTAGAGTCACAATTAGCCCCCTTTAACAAATAATTGAATAATTAGCTAAGGAACAAATATAAAATTTTTCTTTTTTCTAACTGCTTTAAGAATCTAATTGTTCTAGATGAAGTTTATACCAAAAAATTGGAACTATTCTTATAAAACAAACAAAAAAAATACAAATTTTACATTTTAGTTGAAATAAAAAAGAGAAATAGTTAAAAACGAATAAAATTAACGTTTCTGAATTAACCGCTAGGTAACAGCACTTACTTAATTTAGAATTTGTAGTAGTTCAAATATTTGCCGCTAGAAAGCATAAGCTTCTAGAATTCAGAATTGTAGTTCCAAAATTTGCCACGCGATCACAGCGCCATCCTTTGATGTAAAACATTTTTAATAGTTTAAAATGCGTGACGGGAAGTAAAAAAATCTTTGGAAGTAGTGACACCTAGTGGCAAACTATATAACCATAAATAAAATTGATTTCTCAGTAGGTGTTGCTATCTGGTGGCCATATTTATAACTACAAATATACAAATTTTAATTAGTTGCTGTATTAATTAGAAAACAAAAAAAATAATCACACAAATTTCTTTTACTCCAGTTTTCAAATTTGTAATCGACAAACTTTATAGTTAGTGAAGCAAATTTAATACAATTCGTCGGTGATTTTATGGAGAAAATCACAAAAACTGAAAAAAAATTACTTAAGACTACATTATAATTGAAAAAAAAAAGTCATCAAAAACACTTCATTTTTTAAACTAGAAATAAATGAATATATTAATTATATTAATAAATTCAAATATTTATTTATCTTTTTTCTACATTATATTTCTTGCGCAAGCTATTAAGATAATTCTTGGCATATTATTTGCCAAGATATTTTTCTGGAATAATGCTTGATATGATATTTTTCCCTCCTTTCTTTTTCATGAGAGGGTTCAGATTTTTTACATTTGTTTTTCAGCTGGAAGCTATAGAGGGCAGCGAATATTAATATTATCGTATGTAATAACTTAGATATAATGTTAAAATGAGAAATTTAAGACTATTGAAGGATATATTCAAATCTCAATCCATCCTATATAATCATTATTTTTATAAGCATTTATATGTAACTACCAAAATACAGTTCAAGAACTTTATCTAAACCTTGTCAATAAAATTTACGGGCTAATTTCATTTGTTGGTATTTGATTGAATATTGTATTTGATATATTTTTGAAAGCAGCTTCAAAATCTCTTGACGTGGGTGGTCCAATTGCTTGAAACATTTCACTCAATATTTATTTATTTATTTATTGCCTAAGGAAACTATACATTTCTATAGCAAGAGATTGACCTCTGCTGAAAGCTGGACAAAAAATTCAAAGTTACAAGATGACATTACAAAATTACAGCTTAATCTTCAAAGTAATAAAATAATATTAAATACTTGATTGATAAAGTAGATAGTAACAATGATTTAAATAGACTTTGTTCATATATACAAATTATTTTAGGGAAGGAGTTTGAGGGATCTCCTCGTAGGTATTAAATAATGCCTTTACAAACCTATTATATCTTTCCTCCAAAGCCTCAGAGATAAAATAAAATAAGTGGTTTAACTTTTCTTTATTTTGTATATTAGTAAGTTACCAAAAACATAAGAACTGTGTGAAGGTAAATACCTATTTAATAATTTCCTTCTCAAACATTTATAATAAGGGCATTCGAAAATAAAGTGCATAATATTATCATTTTTGCCCACCGCACAAGTAAAGCAACTCTTTTAGGATCAAATAAATGGGCTATTCCATTATAAAAGATCCTGAGGTGACGATCACTAGCTACTCTAATTTGGGCTATCAATCTGGTTTTAATGATATTGCACCTAATATTTACATATGAACTACCATTAGCCAAGGGACATATCAATCTATAGTGGATGTTATATGAAGAGTTAAGTACTTTATTGATATAGAGAAAGATTTTTCAAGTTATTAGAGACCACGACCGCATGCTGCGCCTACCAGATGTCCTGCGCTCCTATAGAATAAAACATTTCTTTCACAAGAGCCACCCAGTTAAAAGGAATGTCAGAACCATCCAAAAGCTTAACAAGTCTTCTATAGCATATCTTCAGAGGTGAGCTGCTTTACATCGATAAAATCTTCAGCCAGAATCTTATAGATTTATTAAAAATCTTGGTTTTCACTTGCCAGCGAACCAAACTATTGGGGACTTGACGTGGCAGATTTAAGAGCAACTTTAAGAATATCAATTGGACACGATCGACTATAGTGAAGTAGTTCAAGGTCCAATTTTTTAACTGATCCCAAACTTCTGATCGGTAGTATATATATTCTTAAGGGGCGGCAATTTGTCTTTTTGTCCGGGGCGATGTAACCTCTAGAGCGGGCGCTGAACATGAAACAAATGTGTGAGAACAACTTTAAAGCCAACAAGTATGAGTGTAACAGAAACATTGCGTTGAAATGAATTCTCTACACGAACTTGGTGAATTTGCTCTAAAGATTTGAAAATCCGGTAGCGGTCAGGATAAAGAATATGCATGGTGTGATGGATGTTATCCAGCATCGCAGACTAATGCACATATTCAATAAAAACATATTCAACAAAAACAATTCAACAAAATCGTCAAGACGTTCATAATAGAATTATAATTGGGTTGATCCCACCCATGTTTTATTCCATGGGTGGGGGGAATAAAATTAATTATAGATATATAAATTAAAAATAAGCGAGCATAATAAAAAATAATTAGTTCAGCAAATGGCTACTAGATAGCAGATCCTACTTAGATCAAAGATGTTTAGTTTCAAAAATCGGCTTGAGATGACAGCATCTATTAGCTTTACGTATTTTCACACTAGTAAAGCAACAAGTGATAGATATGCTTGCAGTTTTGAGGTTCCCTGAATCTAAAAAATTGGTTTCTAGCAAATGGTCTGTGTGTGTGTGTGTGTGTGCGCGCGCGCGTGCGTGTAGGTATGTGAACACCAAAACTCAAAAACAAAAAAACCGCAGAAAGTTGAAACTTGATATTCCGTTTAGGTATCACCAGGGGATCTGACAATACGTTATCTGTCAAAATTCCTCAACCGGAAGTACCACTTTACAAGTGGGTTTTTATACATTTTTTGCGATTTTCTCAAAAATGGCTCCGACGATTTTCGTGAAACTTGGTATATCTTGAAACTAGTCATGCAACGAGCTACAACTTTTATTTGAAACATTTCTCCGGGAAAATTTTGCAATAGTTACATTTATCGCAATGTGTCTACTTTTCTGGAGCTTCCTAGAACTCGAGGCACTGGTGCATCGCACCCGCCGCACGCCCCAGTTGACCAGCTGATTGTTTTATCAAAAATCCAGTCTGTTTATGAACTTAATAAACACTTGACACAACTTAATATTTACATAGGAGTTTGTGCATACTTGCATGCCCCTTTTTTTTTAATGGTTTCATTCAAATCGAACAGTGTTCTAATGTCTGTCAAGCAATTGAATCACACACATTTGATCCATCCTGTACTATGTTGAATCTGTGAAGATATGCCAGAATCCGTGTCAACTTGTATTAATAGTAATCACGGATATCCTTGTTTTGGCTCTCTTTGGCTCTTTTTCATATATGTATATGAAAAAGATATCTTATAAAAAGAAAAACGCTTAAAGCTCAAACCTGATGTTCTGTATCACTCCATATCTGTTCGAAGGTTTCAATCAAATTTCGTCAATTGAAAGAGTGACTTTACTGATTTTTTCTAACTTTGTGCCATTAACCCTCCAATAGGCGCGGCTCTAAATCATGCTATTTTAGTCGCGGCGATCTCTGAGATCCTTTTAATTTAAACTTATAACAAGTCTTTTTAAATTAAAAAATTAATAATTTAAAAGGTGAAAGATTATACTAGGTTACCTTATTAACCATTCAAAAATAATACTAATACTTTTAACCGTGTTTAAACTTTAATTGACACTTTAAACCGTGTTTAGACTCCAGCCAGATAAAGAAGCCCTTTATTTCTGTCAGATCTGTGGGATGGGCATCTCTGGATCTCTTAAAATTGTTTTGTATGGTTAAGATATATTGGTTTGTGCACTGAACAATAGTATTTAGTATGTTGTCATCTATAAAAAGGTTCCAAGCATGATAAATATCGTTTAACTTTCTTGCAGCACCTTTCACGCCCGGAAGATGAATAAGTATATTCTGTGGCTCACGTTTCCTTGTATTTTTCATTGGAGATTTTCCCCACTTCCAGGAATTCACCATGATGTTATTCCTTTTCTGAAATGCAATGTAATAATTATCGAAATTATTGCTCTCGTCATCAGAATCTTCTTCTCCAGAGAAACTTTGGTTTTCACTTTTCTGAACGCTATACTCCTTCTCTAATATACTGTCGACTACTACAGTATCAGAGTCTGTGTCAGTATCTTCATCACTCTGAACATCACTAACTGAATCATCATCTGCTAGCAATATCTTTAGCACCTCCTCCATATCATCTTTTTTATTTAGGTTGAACTTCCTGTTTAAATCCATTATAATTATATCTGGGGAAAGAATGTACAAATGTAGCGAACTATCTGATCATTTTACTTGAAATAAGTCAATTAAGCCGGTTGGAAATGTAGGACTGAATTATAAATAATTTACTTAAAAAAAAAAAGGTTTACGAGCTTAAATGAGCGAAAAGTAAAAATTAAACAAACTTACGTCAATGGTCGCGGCGATCAGTGAGATCAAATTTTCACCTGAAGCTAACAATGGCTAATCTAGAAACACGAAACTCACACTAATTTATTACAACGCGATTATTAGAAAAATAGCGAGATTTATGTTGCATTGCTGCTAACACGACAGGAAAGGGAAATAAAATTCTCCATACGCGATCTCTCAGATCAGCCGCGACTAATGGAGGGTTAATCACTGTTTCCAACACTCCTATAACTTTCCTATCCAGGTTTATTAATTGCTAGCACCGAGTGTCTTTAATTGAATGTAAGAACATAATAAGAAACGAAATCTCCATTTTAATTTGTCTTTTTAATGCTATTAAATTTAAATGCAATTGCATTTTTATCTGTGACTTGTTCATTTGGAATATAAAGTAAGGACATTTAATCCTTTTTCATATTCACTAATCGCTTCTATATTTATTTTTGATGAAAAGATATGACCAGATGTGTCATGCCAGATGTAACACGGCTAGTAAAAAGCAAAGCCTTTGTTCAAAAAGGAACAAAGTGATAGATATTCCGCGGCTACAGCTGTTCATTACATTACTTGGTGAAACAAGTGCTAATGATCGATCGCATCTTCTTCGAAATAATCATCTCCTAAAATAACATCCTAAAAAACAAACTGGGAGGATCCTGAAATCAAATAAATGAAAAACTGTTGAATGCTTTGGTTGAATTAGTTCTTCATTAGACGATCAAAGAACTTGCATCAGATATCATTGTTAGTTGTTTACAGTTTTATAGCAACTATTTGTAACTGAAATTTGAACACAAATTTGATGCTATAGCAGGCACTTCTTCCTTTTACATCAGGAAAAAAAAATGAGTACAGCCTTATGAAATCTGTAATTTTTAACTCCACATCGTAACTTATAATAAGCAAGTATGACAACCGGTTGAATCAAATGTGTACAATTATTAAGCACCTTCATTCCTAAACAACATAAGTCAAAACCAAATCCGTTCTCAGAAAGTGATGGTGACCGCTTGGCCATGGCCGGTATTATTTATATTCCTTTTTGTCAATCTATTTAGTCGTTTCCTATTGGAATAAACTAGACAGTTTCATCATTAAGTTGCCCAGAAATATCCGAAAATCCATCATCAGGAAATGGTGTGTAATGTGTAGATAGATCTTGTGGAGAAATGATGCAAAAATAGAAATTATGATTTGTAAAATGTTTCAGTAGAAATATATTTAATATTGATTTATTATTTAGAGCAATCTCGAGACTGGATTTTTATGAAGGTTGGGTGAAACAATGAGGGACAGTTAGAAAGGTAGTAGAATACCTTTGGTTACAATAAAAAGGAAATTTCCCTTTACTTTCTCTCTTCAGAAGAGGGAGGGATTATACTTATGTAGAGCCTCAAATTAGGAGGTAAATCAAATAGAGATCAAATTTTTGTGGTGAAAGAAAGTGTACAATTGATATAACAGTGTCGAAGTGCTTAAAGGCTCAACCTTCAAGTAAACCTTCTTATGTATTGTAAGTTTGTAAAAAGTATATATAGTTTCTGCTTAATTATATTACTGCTATTTAAAGAATCAAATTTGAATTGTAGTAAGATTTATCCTTGAATTATATGTATTTCTTTTTTATGTTTATTTTCTGCTTATTTTTTTATCTCTTACTCAATTCAGATAACACAAACCTTCCAATTATAAGAAAAGATTCCAATTATAATTATAATAATTAATTATTAATTAACATAGTTAATATACCCTCCAATACATAACATTACAGGTCAAAGATGGTGCTTGATAAAGCTAGACTCACGTGTGACTCTCCAAAGGTTATATGCGCTGGGCTGAAGAAGTATTAGATTAAATACGCTTCCAAATTTACCTCACAAAACAGTTGAAGAAGTTAATTTCATTACCCAGCGATTCGAAATTTTATAAATCTTTAGCCAAACCCTTTTGTTTCTCATTGGCCATACAACAAGGAAATTATTTCAATCAATACTAACATATATAATTGTAAAAACTGGTATTTTTACTTTGCGTAATATAAAGTGACTTTCATATGTTATAAATTCAGGCTATATTTACACCTGGAATGTCTAGGCCGTAACACTCGCAAGATGGTAGTATTGAATTGAAAATGTGACAGGAATTCGCTGAAATTTCTCTCTTGACAAGTCTAGGTGTGTACTATAATAATACAAATTTTAAAAGCAAAAAAATTAGTAACCAATCAAACCATTTATGGCCAACGATAATTATTGCTAAGAAATATGAAGATGAATGAATAAATATACAATCTTTTATTAATAAAATGGGGAGAAATTAATGGAGTCTCTATATCCAGTTTACATATAACTTAAGTATATATAGTGTATTTGAAACAATAGAGGTGGCATGCTATATATAATATTGGCACTAGAATTTGTTACTAGTTATATAAATGGTTATCATAAAGGAGGTCCTAGGCTTGTTTTGTGATCGTACCCGAGGGACATTGTGTGAGTGAGATACAGCAGCAAATTGGTAATGTATAGTGAGACAGTGTCGGGCTGTGTTATCAGTTGATAATTAGCCAAGCACATTCCATGGTAGAGGGTAAGGGGACCTTTCTCCTTAATGGCCCTTGACGGCCCTTACTCTACCCAACATCTGCATAAACCTCTCCCAACTTGCTACTGTCTGCTCTGTTCAGAATTCTACCTCCTTTCCTTAAATGTATACGATTCACTAACTCTTGTACTTATTCTTCTTATCCTAGTGTTTCTTACTTTTTCTAATACTGTTTTATCTATAAAAAAAGAGAAATATATATATTTAATATTTATTGTTGGCTAATCGGCCCGATATGATAGGGTAAAAAAGTATTATTTCTGAAGATTCTCCTGAAGAAGGCAAACAATGTTTGCCAAAACGTCGGTGACAAAGTTAAAAAAAAAAAATTTTTTCTTTCTTCTTAGCCTATCATACCAGGCCCCGACTAGCTAACAAAAAATTTCAAATATTGAACTCAACGGTCAATAAAAAAAAAAAAAAAATGTGAATTAAAAAGAAGTAGGAGAAGATTAAAAAGAAGTTGAAGATGTGGAACCGTAATGGAATGTATCGAAACTTTGTCTTTCATGTGAGAAATTCAAAAAATAGGGAAATCTTCTGAGCTTCCGCGATCATTCTCATGCAAAACTAGTAAGTTTTCTGGTTGAAATGGCGTCAGCTATGCTTTATAAACCGTCCACAGGTCAAAACAAATTTCTACTACGTAAAAGTGGGGCTCATTGTCTCTTTGGCTGCAGAACAGACCACAAGGTTAGTTACAGCGTCTTAAAGAGCACATACAACAAAACGAAAAATCTGGTGTGAAACACTCGCACAACTTTCTCTTACTCTCCCGTTCTCAAAATTGTAATTGACAAATTTTATAGCTAGTGTACCAAATTAAATGAAATTCGCGGATACTGAAAAAAACGGTTCAGTAAAAGCACACTTCCGGTTTACTAATTTTCTTTCAACTCGGAATTTTGGCCATCTATTTATTTCTAATTAATTTTGTTTGGACGATAGAGTTTTGTTTGGATGTATATTCAACTATGATAGCACTTTAGAGAATAACATAAACACCCACCCCTAAAAGTGCCCTTAAATGAACTTTCATAGAGAAATGTTTCAAATAAAAGATGTACATCATTGCATGTGGTAGTTTATATGTGAAGTTTCAAGAAAATCGTTGGCGCCATTTTTGAGAAAAATCGCCAAAAAGTGAAAAAAATAAATCCTTTAGTAAAATGGTAAAGTAAACAAACTTTCGGTGATCCGATTTTTTCAAACTCGGAATTTCAACAACATATTTAATTTTAATTAACATTATTTAGTTGACAGAATTGTCTAATAAACTGAAATAGCACTTAAGAGCAAGCCGTAACCCTCCCCTAAAAGTACTTTTAAATGCATTTTTCCAGAGAAATGATTCAAATAAAAGTTGCAGCTCTGTGTATATGTAGTTGATGTTCTAAGTTTTAAGAAAATCGTTGAAGCCATTTTTGAGGAAATCGCAAAAAAAGTAAAAAAAATTAACTAGTAAAGTGGTACTTTCGATTGAGGAATTTTGATAGATAACATAATGTCACATCCCACGGTGTTACCTAAACGGATTATCAAGTTTCAACTTTTCACGGTTTTTCGATTTTGAGCTATGCTGTTCACATACGTACATACATACACACAAACACACGTACACACAGAGCACTTGCTAAGAAACCACTTTTTTTGGACTCAGTGGACCTCAAAACGGATATTTCCGATGAAAACTCGATATCGAAAATTTGACACGATTACAATACTTCCTCTTACTAGGAGTAAGAGAAAGTAAAAAAATTTGTACGTGCAGAAATAAAAATAAATTCGAACATAATAAATCCGCAAGCAAAGTTTTTCGTTGTTTTATTTTTTTGCCCATCACTAGTCAGGGATGTTCACATTGCGCAGCTGCTACTCTGCACAACATTATGACAAATATCTTCCCCTACCAATATGACCTTCCGGTCAGTGTTTGCTTTTAACAATTATTATCCTCTATTCTTCCCACCTACAACTGAGTATTTGCCAGAGTAATTTACTATCATTGCTGAATTGCACTGGATTGAACAAGTGAACTGCAGCAATTCATATAGTGAAAGAGAAATTGTTTAGACTTCGTCTATAGAAAGTTTATTAAAGAAATACTAATTATTAAACAGTTACAAAGACATATCCCTCAATAAGTGCTGTTGCTCAAAGCGTTTGGGTGATTTACGTATAAAGTTAATAATAATAATAATAAAATATACGTATTTATGATATAAAACTTGATATATTTATGATAAGAGGAGGGTGTTGGTGTAGTGGTTATGAGCATGGCCTTGTAACTGGGAGGACCCCAGTTCGAGTCCAGCGTATAACTGCTAAATTTTATATTTATTTAAAAAATGTTGTTAGTAAAGTAGGTGCTTCCGCCTCCGTCCACGACACCTAATTTGGTAGTTGGACGTTAAGCCCGCCTAAAAAAATAGGCATTACTTTACTTTTACTTACTTGATGAAATAAAAAATTAATGGTAAAAATAAAATAATTAAATCTAATTAAGAAATATTTTTTGTTTATTGTTTTTTTATTTTATTAATTTTTTTTTATAATAATACATTTTTTAATTGCATTTAATATACATATCTTCATAATAATTTGTAAACCCAAATTTTATTCTTCATCCTTTAAGGGTTTCCAAAGAATGTTTTTTTTCTTTTTATCTTTCTTCATTTTTTTAAATACTCTTCTCATTTAATTTATTTCTTAAACAATCCATATATATATTTTTATATAATTTATTTTGTTATATAGCGGTCAATGCGTAACCGTATTTTTTTTTCCTTTTTTTTCAATACGTTTATTTACAATAACTATAAATCTATATAACTTCTTAAAAATATACATACATATTTTATTTTCACATTCTTCCAAACGTTTCCAGATAATTAATTTAAAAGCATTAGTTTTTTTTTTTTAAAGGAAATGGGAAAGTTTTATTAATTATAAGGATTAAGAAAAAGGAAATTAATATTTTTGGGATAAGTAGAAAAAAAAAAAAAAACTAAAATCAATTGGGTATATACAAAATATTGGGACAAAATTTCTATTACAAATCTTGGTATTCAGTTTTCAAATATAATTACTGTTAATGTTACAAAACTAAATAATTATGCAATTTCTGGGGCGAACAAAATTCAAACATGCATCTGGCTGTGTTATCTTGTTTTGTTTAATTTCCACAAATCCGTTTTACAGACTTAAACATTGATTTTTTTTAACCTTCTTTCCAGAATATCGAAAGTTCCAATAAACACGCTTTTTAGGTTAGTACTATGTTCTGTTAAAGATATAAATATATTTATTAAATCAAATTCCAAAGTTATTTCCTTATTAAGATGGCGTTAGGAACGAAATTGAAACAATGTAATCTTTATAACATTTCCATAGCTAAATGAAACAAATACCGTAGACTTCTCCTGAATAAATCGAACTTATTCGTATTTTGCTAAAGCATTTCTTTCTTGTGCAGTTTTATGTGAATCTCAAAAAAAAATGTAAGTAAATGAACAAAAATGTTCATGCCTAAGCTACTGAGCAGAGGCATTATTTGGAAACACCGAAAAGGCAAGGATGTACGAAGTTTTTCACTGCACTGTGGTCCCGGATTTCTGGAAAGCAGGAAGAAATCTGAGCCGCTTTCATTTATGCGAAAGCCACAATCAAGGCCTGTCAACTCTTTTTAAGGTTATCGACTGGATATTGAGATAATGCCTCAAGATCCATGGATGTTGTAATAGAATCCAAAGAGAGGAATCTAAAGCAGAGAGAGAGAAACACACACAAACTTTAGAGCCTCACTCGCTACTTAGGTCAGACTAGTGTGGGAGACTCTGTTTATATACAGCGGCGCTAGCCCTACAGGGACAGTCTTTAGAACAGTTTATACGGCAGTTACAACGCGTCAGCAATCAACTACTACCCCTCTCTGCACTCACTCTAAATCTCTCGCTACCAATTTCTATATTCGTGTAAAGTCCTGGTAGTTTGTGTTACTTTCTCATCATACAGTGTTCATCTTTACTTCCAGTTTATTTATCTTTCAAACCCAATTCTCTCTTTTTCATTTCCATTATATCAGGAAGCATGTTCCCAAAGGCAAGCCAAAAAACAGCAAACATCATGAATTGTACTAAGTGCGCTAAACGTTGGAAACTTCATCAAATTGATTGTTGGCAATAATGAAATGTGGGTTTATTAGTTTCATATTTTGTAACAAAAGTAATTGCAATAATACAATACTTTAAAAATAAAAAAATCTCCAGAATTTTTAATGTTCTTAGTTACCACTGACTATGAATCTGAAATTTAAGATTCCGACCACTTAGTGAATTCCGACCGAACTTACTGTAATAGAATCCGAAAAGAGGGATAACAGAGCAAAGAGAGAGAGAGAGTGAGAGAGAGACAGTCTTACTCACTAGTTTACGCCAGATTAGAGTGGGAGAAACTGTTTAAATACAGATATGTCAGCCATTGGTGGGAGTCTACCGACAGTCTTACAGCATAGTTCATACAGCAGTCATAACGCGTCCAACAACTTTTCTCTTTACTCACCCTCAATCTCTAATCTCTATATATTACGTGTAAAGTCCAGGCAGATTGTGTTACTTTCCATATTATACAGTGTTCAGCATTATTTCCAGTTTATTTAACTCATAAACCCAATTTCTGTTCTTCTCATATCCATTATACTGTGGAGAGCCTAATTTCTGAATTGTTAATTATAATCTACATAATCATGCGCATTTTGTGCCTATTTCATGCCCAATTTTTTTATCGACAATCCGCCAGTAGTATCATGATTTGTTTTCAATACGAAATAAACAACTACTGAAGAATGTTATAATATTTGTTTTGACAATAGGCTTCAGTATGTGATTTATGGACAAGTCACTTTACCTACCATTCCTCATATTTCAATACCTAAACAAATTTTATATATATATATATGTTTCAATGGATTTCTCATCCATTTGATTAAAACTGGCCGCTAGCCAACGCTAATGAAAATTGTCGGATCAATCGATAAAAACAAGGGGGGGGGGTCACAGAGCTGGCCTGTTTTGAATTTTATGATTTTATTAACAAGAATGTTTATGATTAGTGACGAAGTCAAAATAATTAAAAAAATAGGGCCACTTTTTCTTTTTAAATATATTAATATAAACTTATTCGAAAAAATTATTTAATTATTTTTTCATTATAGCATTATTTGTTGTAAAAGGTTAACAATAACACTTTTAATTTTAAGTTTCTTTTGATATTCGATATTTTTAATTAAATAATTTTTTTTTTTTTAATGGTTAAAATCTCTCGAATTTATTTTTTAATTCTGTTAAACTTCGATCATGGTTTTGAATTATTAGCAAAAAATCAAAAGAACAATTCAATAGTTCAAAATAAAAATCTTCACAGAACTGCCTTATATATGGAAAATTTCATCGTCTAATTTATAGTAATATGTAAATCTAATTAAAAAAAAAAAGCTTTGAATAATCAAGATAGATTAAGGAAATCAACTTCTAGATCAGCTTTTTAAAAAATACAATAAATATTGTACTAATAAAAAGATATGTTGGAATAAACTATCTTCAATATTAAAATATAACAACAGATTCTACACTTGTTTGAATGATATAGTAGTTTCTATAATAATTTATGAGAAATGATGAATGAACCCTATATTTTTTTTTCTTCTGGAGAAAATATTTTTATACAATATAATATTCACATGATAAATAGCGTTTATACAAAATTTTGGCACTCGATATTACAAAAAACCGGAATTTCCCGAGTTAAATAAAAGCACTATAATGATCATTGTAATTATTTCTTAAGTCGACAACAAAAAATTGGTTTATCGCAATCAACTTTAAAAAATAACTAAATCTTTTACTCAAAAAATAGATAAATCAAAATGACCAAAATAAGCCTCTTTTAAGGATTTTTACCTGAAAGATAATTGATGCGGCATACAATTTACACTTGAAAAATATATAGCTCGCGGCCATTTTGGCAAAGCAAATTAATTTTTAAACCAACCTTCTTTTTTTTAAAGATGCCTCTGTGACAAAAGATATTGTATTGGCTGTCAACTCGATACTATGTCCAAATTGACCAATCACGTCCTAAATGAGAAAATGAAATTATGGAAGATATGACAGAACGATTCCCCAACTATTGGTCGAAATCCAACTTCGTCTTCTAATAAACCCAATAAATTAGTGTATTGCGATTCGAATCATTAAAGATTCATAGAATCCGAAGAACGAAGAAGCAGACATTAAATGAATCGAAAGTTAGTTACTTCTCCCAGCTCTTGGCCAGACTAGAAAGTGTGAGTTCGATTCATATAAATAGAGCGACAGCAGAACAAATTCATGAGAGTTTACGACCGTTTTACAACAATACAACCAGTCAGCAACCTATCTACAACCTTTCTCATTACTCAGCCAGTCTGTCTCTACCTAACTTCTGCGATTCGTTTCTAGGGTGACAGGTTAAAATAAAGTAATTTAGAGGGCTCCCAAAAAAATGTAATTTTGTAGGATTTAGGGAAGGTGTAATTAATAATTTCAGTAAGGTTATGCTGTTAGGGGGTTAAAGTAGGGATAGAAAAAAAATTGTTTTAGATTATTGGGGAAAATAAACAAATAAATAAAAAAACAGGACAACATAACCCAGCAGAATTAGTGAAGAAGAGAACAGTGAAGGCCTACCTCATGATAGAGGACCACCGGCTGATAGAAAAGATAAGTATTCGGAAGATAACAGTAATGATAGTAAAACTAGTAATAATGAGGTTAATATTAGTGATAATAATAATAATGATAAATCCGGGAAAGACCACAACCGATCGCTGACTCGCGAGAATACGAGTCTGAATATTATGCGCGTGGCGAAAGTGGTGAAAAACAAGGATAGTAAAGCAAATATTCAGGGTACTATTAATGATAACAGTAATAATAATACAATTAATTATGAAGTATCTATGGAAACGGAGTTGTGAACTTGACTGGAAAAGCGAAACTTTATAGCTTATGTTCCAGTATATCGAATTTCTTCGAAGGGCGTCATTAGAGGGATGGAAGTACCCTTTCCAGTGGAAGAAATTCTGCACCACCTACGAAGTGAAATTTCGGTAAGGTAGAAAGAGTATACAGAAGATCCGAAAATAGGCCCCTTGAAACTTGTTTCTTGACCTTGGATAGTCAGTCACTTTGTATGGGGCGAGGTTCAGAGTGGAGCCTTATGTTCCTCAAAGAAGACCAAGTTTGAATTGTCTCCGATATGGGCAATCAAGCATCCAGTATAAAGGGCAGACAAGGTGCAGTAAATGTACGGGGCTGCACCAAGCAGATCAGTTTAATATGGAGAAAAACAATGCATTAACTGCCATGGGAATCACCTTGCAACGGATGCAAAATGTCCAAAATACATAGAGGATATAAAAATAAAATAGCTTAGCAAATAAAATAGCTAAGGAAAAAGCAGTGTATGACTCAACTTTTGTTAGAGACTCCTTTTTAGAAATCGCCAAAAGCAACTGGTTTGAGGGACTCACCGAGGAAGTGTTTCCTGCGTTACCAGGTTCCTCAAAGGTACAGGTATCGAAATTTAGACGCCCAAAACGTGGGAAAAAAAATCATTCAATTTATCGGCTGGTTCGTTCCAGAATACTGGAGGAAAGAAAAGGAAGTGTAAAAGAGATTCGGCAGACCAATAATTCGGCAATTACTTGTATAAATGCTTCCATGCCTTGGCTCTATGAAGCACCCAGCCATGGAAGCGTTTATTGAAGTAATTGATTCGATGAGTAGAAAAGATTGGGATGGAATTCGAGTCTTCTTCAAGTACTCGAAGTGTAAACAACCCTAAAAATATGAACTGTGTATTTAAACTTGTATACAATATATTATAATTGAACTTCATTTCAGATCACGCTTTTATTCATATTCAATATCACCTTTAATAGAAGGTGAAGTTGTTTATATTATTATAAAACAGTGATATGAGAAGTATTTTTGTTTAAAAGATGTTCAAGGATGACTTTATATTCTATTTTCCCAGTGTAAAACATCCTTCCTCAACGTACCAATAAAAAATTTTATTATAAAGTTCATATCCCCAAAAAAACACAATATAATAGCATAATAATCATGCAAAGATCTGTCATGATAAAGTCGATGAAAGCAAGACAAAAACTACAACAAACAAGACTTGCATGTTTTTGCCAAAAGTGAAAACAGGAAAAAAAAAAATTGTTTTGATTAAAACAATACAAAATTAACAATTACATTATAAATTAATTTAATTAAAATACTTAACTAATTACTATTAGAAAAATGATTACCAAGATTCATTAACAAACACGGATATTTACGACAAAGGGCTAAAAGGAAGACAGGGGAAGGTCATTATTTTTACTAATTAATACTATATTCACAAAAGTTATTATTTATGATTTTTTTTGGTTTCCTTTATTTTCTATTTATTTATATATATTTTCTGTTTTTTTTGTTTTTTTGTTTTTGTTTTTTTTTAAATTATGATTGGATTAGTTTGACATATTTAACTTACAGGCTTCTGCTATTGATTGGATTTTGTAACATTCTTACGACATATTTAACTAATTCTGTTTTAATTAAAAGCAATTATGTTTACCGGAATGTGGCAATATTAAAAAATATTATTAAACTAATATAGCCGTTAGTTTCTTGAAATATATATGATTTATATGTATTGTAAGTTAAATTAATTATTTAGATTTGCTAGCATTCTAATTCATTCGTTAACCCAGTTTGTCTTCAATGAAGTCACCTTCATTGATGAAATTATCTTCATGTTTACTATGAGGCCAGTGGCGGCTGGCTGGCGCATATGTAATGCGACTTTGCAACACCACCAATACAATGCAAATTATTTCTAGATAATAACAATTCATACAACATTATGTAAATAGTAATTATGTATATGTGGATGGGTCCGCCATGCTTGATAACCTATGGTATTTTATCCGTCATAGCATGCATATTTTTTATCTTGTTCCTAACCGGTTTCGGATTTTCATTCATCGCCAGAGCAAAATCATCAAGTTCATGTAGAGAATTCACTTCATACATACGACATATACACAACCAACAAGTGTGAGTGTAACAGAAACATTAAGTTGAAGAAATATGCATGTAACGACGAATAAAATACCAGAGTAATTATGCAGTTTAGTATATAGGAATAAAAAGTTACGATTAATGTTCCGACATTGATTGCGTTAAATAAAAAAAAAAAAAATGGAATTATTCGATTATTCTTTAGATTACAGACAAAAATGTCAATGTTATGTAACAGATAAAATTCAATGAAACTTCATTGAAGAATTTAGCCAATGCAAAAAAAAAAAAAAATTAAGGATTGATTATTACATTCATAAATGCAACATCCCTCCATTTGAAATTTTCATCGGCCATCTTTACTATTTAAAACAGCGATACAAATTTTAGCGTTACTACAAAATTTAATTCTTGGAGTATTCTCGCTGTAATATGGAAAAATTGTTACTTATGATGACGTTGATCTACCACCAAAGCCTAAAACCTGCATTAAATGGAACCATTTCTTTTCGTTACCAGAATAGAATTTACTATTATATATCCTACATAGTAAATTTTTTTAATAATGAATACAGTATAGTCAATTCTTTCCATACATTTTATTTATTTATATTAAACTTTATTTTCTATTATTTATTTTTTCTGATTGAACAATCGTTTGAATTAACTTTTTATATATTATAGGATACTGTTGATTCTGGGGCCAAATATCAAACTACATTTATAGCAAAATGTCATTAACCGCGGTACATGTAACAAAGGGATTTTAAAGGAAAATATCGACGAGAGAATTTGAGAATAATACTGATACACTGAGTCATAGTGAGATGGTCAGACTTCCATGACAGACAGCCCTTCCTTTCCGTTTTAGAGAAGCAATCAAAAAAAGTTAATAATATTGAATAGTGCGACAATCTACAGAAATGAAACTTTGTTAAAACCTCAGTGTAAATTCAATAATTTTCAGAATTTGTAAACCTAAATAGCGCAAGCTGTGAGACCAGTCACGGAGCGGCTCACAACTGCTATTTCTTACTGATCTCTAGAGCAATAGTACGGCTCTGAAACAGCAAATGATCAATTGGTTAGGTTTCCTGTAAAAGCCGGCTTGTTGCCACACATATTGGTGCCAACGTTGAACTCTGGTGGCTACCATCGAATGTCAGTTTTTTTTTTTTGACGAAATATCAAAAGAATTGTCCCTACATTATTGCTGTTTTATGCAAAATTGATTACAGCATAATCCAGAATTATTTTAAAAATAAAACATGAAATTTTCTATAAATTTAATCATCATCTAAATCATATGAAAGAATTAAAATTGTCTGCGGTTACTATATTTGGTTAAAGAATTATAATTTTTCACAAATCTAACTAAATTATCAAAAAATTTAAAATTACGTTTAAAACAAATAACCCAATCTTAAAAAAAACAAAAACAAAGTATATTGTGATTAATTTGAGCTTCTATGGTTTTTTAATTAACGATTTGTTTTTATATGAGATTCAGGAAAAATGAATCTACTGCATTGACATAAAATATTATACTCTTTTCTTGTTTTGAAATCTTTAGTGGTATCGAATGTAAAATTCAATAAATGGGAAAATAATATTCATCAAGAAATTTTGGTTTTGTTAAAATCATTTTATTATTGAAATATTAAACACTTTAAAGCTCGACTTTAACCGAAACGATGTGGTAAGAAAGAGTAAACTATTTTAATTGACATTATTAGAACCACGTAAAGAATAATATCTTTGAACAGAAATAAAATTAGTTATTAATAAAAAATCATGCAAATATATTGATGAAGAGAATGAAAAATACAAGCAATAGCAGAAGTCTGAAGAAATGAGAGGGGGCGCGGAACAAGTTCCCAAAAGTGATGCCATTACAATGTATGGCATACAGACAAAGACAGCCAATATTGTAAGGACAAACAAAGTTGTCTTGTTTTCTGTTGTTGAAAAAAATGATCAATTATAACAATGTCATTGATGTTAAGAAAATATTTATATAACATTTTTTGTTTGTTTGTTTGTAATTAATTAATTTTTCCCTTTTTTTTATGCTAAATAATTGGTTATAAATACAATGCACACAAGTGTATGCATGGAATATGCACAATTGCACGCATCATCACCCAGACTATCTAAATCATCTTTTTTATTATCTATATCGTTTCCTTCTTCTCTCAACGGTCCCTGACTTCCATTCTGATCATCTATTTCTTCATCACTAAAATCAGCTTCATTTAGATCAGTTGAAGTTCTTTTCTTACTCAACTCCATAGCTGTAACATAAAATTTAAATATTATGCAACAAACAAATTTATTAAAAGAAAAGTAAAGATTTATTTTTTGCTGGTAAGTTTTTTCATTATAGATATTCTATAAACTAAGCAAAATAATATAGAACGGTAGGTGTACCCCCCTGAACTATCGTTCTATAACTCGAATAACCTCTTACAGGAGTTCTAACGTTGCCTTAAGTTCATATTTCTCAGGTCTAGTTGTCAGAGGCTGGTCGCTAATTATGGTCAAATTTTTTCATTAGGATAATATGTGTTAAAATTATAGGATGTTTTAACAAACATTTTACTGGGTTTTACAAAAGTTTTGGGCGATGACATTTGAAGTCAAATTTGACTATCTTTTAATCAATTAAGTAGCCAAAAATGTCTTTATTCTCACTTCGTATTATAATCTGCCCACCAATATGTTGGAAGAAAAAAATTGCGATTCTCAATTTTTTGAGACACTAGTGGTGAAAAGACTTAGCGCAATGGCGGCAGATGAATATTTTTGTGCAGTGGTTGTCCCGAAATAGGATAGCGTTTTGGCTTAAAAGTTTCAAAGTTGGGAACACCAGCCTTCAAGATTAGTGAAGATCAATTCTTCCTTCGGTTGTCGATGATGAAGAATTGCTAAAATTTGTGAAGCAGTATCCACAAGCAATCACTTTGGATTGTCTCTGGGTCTTCTTCAAACGTCACAATAAGCCAGCTGGATTTCTGCTATTTAAGATCTAGATCAGCATGAATTGTCAGCGCGGCAAGCTAAGGAGCGTGTCGATATGTGCAAAAATATCCAAAATCAGATGACTGGTTTTAGAATAGAATAATTCAAATGATGAATGTGGATATTTCAAGCGTAAGCTGTGGATAGTGTAAGGTCTTCAAGTTCAACCAGATCGATTCGGGTAAAAAGTATGCTTTGATTTTGGGGGAACTTAGAAAGTGTTTTGAATTTTGAGCTTGTTTCAGACAGCAGAGCTGATGACTCTTTCCACTATAGTGAACAACTGATAGAAGTTATGAAATCCTAAAAGCAAGGAACACTTTTCGATCAACCGAAATAAAGCAATAGCTTTATTATTAACAGAATACTGCAACACTATAGCGCCCCTTCCCATTGTTTGAATTCGACTCAGGTAAAATTAGCAAAGTTAGGCAATTAGCAAAGTTAAAGCTTTGCTCACCCTGCTATAGTTCTCATGTTGCACCATCTGATTAAGGTCTCTTCCGGCCTGTGGGTCATTTTCTCAAAGGAACGGATTTTGAAAACTATGAAGCAGTAAGGAGTTTTTTTGTCTCAAAACTAAAGAAATGGTACCGTCTCTAAAAAAATTGAAATGCTTGCAGAAAGGTGGTTGAAATTGGTAGAAAAATAAAGGATTATATTTCGACGAATAAGATTCAAGTAAACGTTATAATATTTACTTTTAAATAAAACTATTTTTTATGCACAAAAACTTTGGTAATAACACATTATTAACAGCTACAAGATGTCAGAAATCTTTGTTTATTGTTTGGATTAAACAATCATATGAAATACACAATAACTAAAAAAATCTAAAATTTTCAGGATACTAGGCAATACTATGCAATATAATGATCATTTAGGAAAGCACACCAAGGAACAAGTATTTCAAATTCAATATACTGGAAAGTTATAATTGGAACGAAACTTGAAAGACTGAGCCAAAGATGTATTCATAAAGGAATAGATAATGAAAGGTACTTCCCTTTAGGTAGGTATACAAATATATCGAAGCAAATAAATAAGCCGCCAGCT
>JAAEAF010005472.1:0-66675 GCA_011037195.1 Triatoma infestans
GGACTTGTAAGTGGGAAGACCCCAGTTCGAGTCCAGCGTATAACTAAATTTTATATTTGTTAAAAAATGTTAATAGTAAAGTATGTGCTTCCGCCCCCGTCCACGACACCTAATTTGGTAGTTGGACGTTAAGCCCGCCTGAAAAAATAGGCATTACTTTTACTTTACTTTGTAGGTTACAAAAATTTTTATTTGAACAAAAAAATTACCTGGTTACATTAGTACATATGTAAGCTATTTTTCGACATAGTCACCATTCCTCTCAATGCAGGTGGTGAACAGGGGTATTAATTTTTTGATGCCTTCCTCGAAGTAGTTTCCCGCCAACCCCTTCGTCCACTTCTCCACCTCCCCCTTCACCTCCTCGTCGGTTGAAAACCTTTTTCCACCCATGTGCAGCTTCAGGGAGGTAAAGAGATAGTAATCTGAAGGTGCTAGGTCAGGGGAATGCGCGGGATGGTTCAGGACATCCCATTTAAACGAGGCAAGCAGTGTGTGGTCTGGCATTGTCGTGCAGCAGGCAGACTCCCTTTTGTTCTGAATCGCCCTCCGCAATTTTTTTAGGGTCTCACAGTATCTTGCAGAGTTGATGGTCTCCCCTTGAGGCATATATTCAATTAAAATTATGCCTTGACAGTCCCAAAACACGGATGCCATGATTTTCTTGGCTGAAATTGTGGTTTTGGACGTTTTGGCGGAGGGTAAATAGGTGTGACGCCACTGTTGAGACTGTCTTTTGGTTTCAGGTGTGTAGTGTGCAACCCAAGTTTCATCTCCAGTAATGATGGAGCGGAGAAATTCATCTCCATGGAGTTTGTTGCGTCTCAAAAACTCTTGCCCGACCTTGAATATTTCACACTTGGCGGGAGAATAGATTGACATTTTTCACGAAACGTATTGTCGCGTCGACAGTTCTCAACAAACTGACCTCGAACCGGTCTCATTGCGGAAGGGAGGAATCAGGCTACACGATAGTGTAGCCAACATGTCGAAAACAAAATCCCTCCGGCCGTGAGATCCTCAGTACACTTGCTTTCTGGACATGCCTCGTATTTTGATTACTCATCCACGAAGACAGCGTCATTTCGTTTGATTTAATACGTTGAATTATGTTCTTCCCAAAACCCACCAAAAATTAATTTTACCGGAAAAAAGGTTTCAAATAAATATGATACATTTCAAGTTTAAAGAATTAGCCATTTTTGAAAAAAATTCAAAAACCCAAAAACTGCTATATAGTCGCACTTCCTATTAACCAATTGTTTTCAAATTTGAAATTTTAGCAATGCTTTTTTTAGCAATGACTCTTTATGCACCTTAATATTATGAAGCAGAGACACAGCACTTTTCTACGCCAAACTGCATCGCATGGCCTTGTAAGAAAGTTGCGATGGGGACTGACAGAGGAAAGCTCACACCTGCAGACCATGCTCTAAAACATTTAATTTTCGAAATTGAGGTTTCACCGGAAGTATATGTTTTTAAGATCACCTGAGTCGAAAAAATTATTTTCAGAAAGTGGTGTATGTTATATGTCTATTTGTATGTCTGTCTATGGTCATCATAACTCAAAGAATTAATTGCGAATAAACGTAGAAAATTTTAAACTTGATGTTTAGGATAAGTTTTATCCAGGGATTTGACAATATAGTTTTTAATCAAAATCGGTCAACCGGAAGTAACACATCACGGAATGAATTTTTCAGTTTTATGCAGATTTGCTTAAAAGTGGTCACAATTAAAATCGATATATCTACTTCCTACAGATAAGAGAGCTACAACATTAATTATAGACATTTTTCCCGGGTAAATTCTTTTAAGAAGTTATTGAGGTGGGGTGGAGTAATGCATTTCTCTATGTTATTCTAATTTATTATACGTTATTTTTTACTTTCTCTTAGTCCTAGTAAGAGGAAGTATTGTAATCGTGCCAAATTTTCGCTATCATTTTCAACCGGAAATATCCGTTTTGAGGTCCCCTAGGCCCAAAAAAGTGTTTTTAAGAAGCAAATTGACTTGTGGGCGTGTGTATGTATGTGAACAGCATAGCTCAAAAATGAAAAATCGTAGAAAGTTGAAACTTGATATTCCGTTTTGGTATCATTATGGGATCTGACAGTAGACCAGCGGTCGAAATACCTCGACCGGAAGTACCACATTACTGAATGGTTTTTTTCCCTTTTTTTCTAAAAAAAATGGCCCCAACGATTTTCTTTAAACTTGATATATCAACTACACCTACAATGATCTATAATTTGTATTTGAAACATTTCTCCGGTAAAATGCATTCAAGGGCACTTTTAGGGGAGGAGTTGGTGGGTTGTCCTCTAAAGTCCTATTTCATACGATTCTATCATCTAAACAATATTAATTAACATTAAATGTGTTGTTGAAATTCCGAGTTTGAAAAAAATCGGATGATCGGAAGTGCGATTTTTACTTAAAATGTATTTTTCAGTTTTCTGGTATTTTTTTTACTTTCTTGCAAATTTTTTCAAAAATGGCTCGAACGATTTTCTTTAAACTTTGTATATCAACTACATATACAAAGATCTACAACTTTTATTTAAAAAATTTCTCTGGAAAAATTCATTTAAGGGCCCTTTTGGGGTGGGAGTGGGGTTAGGTTTCCTCTAAAGTGTTATCATAGTTGATTACACAATCCTATCATCCAAACAAAATTAATTATAAATAAATAGATGTCCAAAATTCCAAGATTCAAGAAAATAAGTGAACCGGAAGTGCGCTTTTACTGAACTTTTTTTTTGTCAGTTTTCGACGAACTCCAACGAATTTCATCAAATTTCTGACACAAACTACAAAATTTGTCAATTACAATTTTGAAAACTGGAGTAAGAGAAAGTTGTGTAAGTTTTCACACCAGATTTTTTTTTATTTTATTTAAGGCGCAATAATCATTTTATTGCATATTTTTTTCCGAGAAAAGATTTTTAAAGAGATTGTAGAGGAGGGTTAGATTGGCTATGCTACCTAAAAAAATAAACTGCAATAAAAGAAAGTCGTTCATACTAGAGGTTTTACATTTTTAGGAGACCTCAAAACACGTCCTATTTCCGGTGAAATCTTAATTTCAAAAATCTGATTCGTTCTCAATGCTACTGCTTACCACAGTAAGGGAAAGTAAAAAATAGATGTAATTAAAAAAAAAAGAAAAATTAACTTCAAAGCTTTCCGATCACTTGAGATCTAACACTTTTGTTGAAGTTGTTTTTCATTTAGGAGAAAACTTATGGATTATTATTATTATTATTATGCCGGGTGCCTGATGGCAAGGGACGTAAGCCTATGTGAACTCCCCCCCCCCCGATGCCCCACCATACATCCCCTTAAATAATCTCCCCCGGTAGCTTACCGGTCAATCTACAATATCCCAAGGTATCCTTAAACTTCAACTCGCCCAGGCAATCCTGCGAGAGCGGTGCCCTCCCAAATACGCGAAACCTAGTACCAGCGAAACACTGGCATAAATAGTGATACACCGTTTCCCTGAATCCGTCGTCGCAATTCTGACAAATGGGACTAGACGTCCTCCGTATGTTAAACAAGTGACTAGACACCCAAGTGTGTCCAGTCACTACCCCCATAAAGGTCCTCAGACCTGCCTTATTGAGGGACAGGAGATACTCCGAAACTCCCTGTTTAATTCCCCGTACGTCCGGGTATCCAATAGAGATGCACCTTACCCCTCCGAGCCAAAGCATTAAGCCTTCTCATACATTCTCCTACTAGTTTTGAGCTCCACCATGGCTTACTCAAAGCCCTCATTGCGGCCTGACTATAAGAGAAAAGCCGCACCTCTTTGATCTCTCCCTGCCACTTCCCCACAAGGCGGCAGCATTCAATAATGCCCACCACCTCGGACTGGAAGACAGAGGCCAAACCACCCAAGGCCATCGAACTCCTTCTATCCAACTCCTGCAACCATGCTCCCGCTCCTGACAGGCCAGTCCCTCCTGAATAACAGTGAATAATGCCGTTATCCGGCTTCGTTGGCCTCGTGACGTTATCATCCCCTCTACTGCCAATACTGATCTCATAATCCCTCTCAAAACCCCATTTCTTGCTAGTCTCGTCGAGTTTAGATAGCAGAAATCGGTTCACTCGCCAAATCTCATCCACGATCCTAGTGTGATCCCCCCGAAAGGTTCTCACCTATTCTCCCTTACACCTCATTCTGAGGAACCCCTTCATCGCCTCACCCACTACCACATACTGAAGAGAGGTTAGCCCCAGCAACATCTCCAGTGCCACCGTCGGTGTCGTTCTCATCGCGCCAGTAATAGCCAGACAGGCAAACTTGTGCGTTGTTTTCCCCCCACATTTTTTTTCTCTAAAAAATCAACACTTTGTTCAGAGTTTATGCCAAAACATGCCAAGAAATTCTTCTAACTCGCCCAAAAATACTTTCTAAAAGTTTCTGTGAGGAAATCTAATTCTATTGCTATTTATGAACTATTAAACAGTTGATATTAGCATAATTTTTGTTCTTGTCATATACGTGCTTAATTAATCTATAAACGCTTTTGTTTTAAACTTATTTCAACACTTCTATTGACAATGAAGTTAATAAAATTAATTTGTTTATTCTTAATTAATTAAGAATTCAAAATGTAATTATGTTAGTGAAAATTTTTTCAATCCTACAAATTATAATAATAATAATAATATAATAATAATAATATAACACGCCTGAAATTTTATGAAAGATTAGCGGTTAAATAAATTACACCTAATAAACATAGGTTTTTGCCACTGTAAATAGAGCTTTGCTAAAAAAAAAAAAAAAAAAAACTCAGTATAATTAATGGAGAGTAATATAGTAACAATAAATTTTACGACAAGTTTCTAAAGCATTTTTATTCGGGGGTCCATTAATTGAGGAAATCAAAATACACGGTTAGTTTGGTGGTCGGATAAAGAAAGAGTGAGAGGGTATATATAGCTCAGTAGACTAGAGAAGGGAAATGAAATTGCAGTTTAATTGTGGCTATAGAAGGGAGACTGAGTTTTGAAGTTAAGGCTCTCTCCGTTCTATACACATTTTTTCCCTTTTTACTTCTTTCTGTTTTTTTGTCTCTCTGTCTGTCGGCCAGTCTCTCATTCTCTCTCGTTTTTTACAGGCGTACATACTACCTCACTCTTAGACTTAGCTACATACGTTGTGCGCTCGTTTGTAGATTGGCCGTAGTGGTGCATACAGTGTAGTAGTGGAGGACAAAGACATCGTCTTCACCACTGTTGTATACTGTAGCCAACATATGTACATGTCACTGCTGACTATCCATCACACTGTCCCACCCCTCTATGTTCTCTGCATTATGCTCTCTTTATAAATCATAAAGCATCATCACTGGAGGGGCAGCCACAAATAAACCACTGCTTTTTTTTAAATAAATAAATACTTTTATCTTCCCTTATAATAATGACAAATTTTTTATTTTGAAGAAAACAATAAGTTCTGTTTGTTTCCACTTTGCCACAAAATTAAAAGCATGCAAAAGAAAATACTTTAAACATCTTCGAAATAATCACCTTTTTAAGGAGAATAAAGAAGAAATCATGGAAAAGAAGATGCCCTGGTACGAATAGGACTCTTACGCTTTCGTAAGGGTACGCTGTGCCGCCAACAAAAAATGAAAAAGTAAGACGGAAAATAATATTTAGTTATTATGTATGAGTTGGTATCACATGAAACTTAACCTTCATCTGCCGGCTGGAACAAAATTTCAATTTCTGAATTTAACAATTGGATAAGGTTTAAAAAGAGTTAAAAATGCGCTAAAAAAGACCTGAGCGAGTTAAAGTTAGTAAAGAAATCAAAGATTGGACGTTATGTCTTTGGATGAAGGAGAGAGTTCCTTAAAAAAAAGAATTGCTGATTGCTGATTTTTGAATTTATAAAGCAATGCAAAATAATAATACCTATGCTGCCCTTAGATTTTTTTTCTTCCTAGGAGCCTCTACAGCTCATTGCTCGGTGATGGACAGTATTGTCTCTAACGAGAGAACACTGTCCGGAGTCAGGTAGTGCACTGAGAAGGCTCCGGGTGCCAATGACCATAGATGTTGACGCGCCTTAATTTAAAAAAAAAAAAAAATACGAATACTAAAGATTCAATAATTTCGCAAGAAACCATAATGTTTATATATTTATTAACAGCGTACGCATTGAGAACAAATTATTTTAATTTAGGTTAAGGTGCGAGAAATATCGAGTACTTCACCCCACTTTGTAGTTTAGGAATGTAGTGTGTATGGTTGTTAGTGTGCTTGTATTTATTAGGATGAATGTATTTATTGGTGTGACTATGATTGAATGGATTTCACATTAGTTTAGGTTTTGTTTTTTTTTAGAATAAAGAGTAAATGATTTTTTTTTGGGTAAATGTATTTATTAGGATGAATTTATTTATTGGAGTGGATGTTTTCAAATGAATGTAATATTAGGAAGAATAATTAATAAGAAGTACGCTAGTTATTGTTATTCCAATGATTCTAGCTGTAAACCTGGTTGATGGATAAATTAAAAGATCTATACATGGCTATGACCAAGAGAGCTAATGCAAAAAAAAAAAAACTGTTCTTTAGTCTTTAAGATTTGCTAGTAGAGGCAGAATGACCATCACATTGTGAAGACAGTGTAAACAACGATGCTAGAATCTCATCCTAGTTGAGGATAGCGGATAAACAGGGAAAAGTGGAATAATATTCTTCCAGTAGCCTAGACAAGAACTATGCATGTGTAATGGAATCAAGCCAGTCCACCAAACACTGGACTCAATAGCCCCATTACCAGCCGTACTGAAGGGACACCTTCGTATTTTAACGGCGTATTACCCTCTCCGTACCGTCCACTGCAATGTATTGGCGAATAAGGTTCAACTGAACAGCCAAGCTTCCCCCTAAAAGCAATTTCTAGCTTCCACCGAAATCTAGGAGAAATCCGATAAAAAGCCGGTAATTCAAGGGTTTAAAAAAAAGACCAACTTTGAAGAGTTAATAAGTCTTCATTGCACTGATTTAAGGCTTGATTCCATTACTCATGCATAGTTCTTAGTCATAGGCCGCTTAAAGAATATGATTACATCTTGACCTTGTTTATTAGCTATCGCCAACTAGGACAGATTGTAACAGATCAGAGACAGAATCTCAAGATCAATATTGAAATCTACCGATTGAAATCTACCGTTAGAAGCACCAAGAGTTAAAAAATAGTCACATAGGTCTTCAAGCGTGCCTTCAATCAAGCTAGCAATATCATCATTCTTCCGCTTGGTTATAGTATCCTCCTTTCTTCTCACAAACTACAGAAATATAATTGTTATGATGAAGTGCAAATAGTCTACAAATTGTGCCATCATTTCACCAACTACCAAATCCTACTACCATTGCACATGATGACTGTAAACAGGCAATAGTTATTCTTCCATTTAACCACAGGGTAATAGGGAAGGGATTAGCTCAGTGTAGCGCGCTGGTCCAGCGGTTCTCTGGTTCGAGTCCAGCCTCTAGGAGTTTTTGCAGCTATGACTACTGTGACTAGAAACCCATAATCAAAAAAGGTCACAAAGGCTCCAATTTTTACTTTCCCTTACTCCTAGTAAGAAGAAGTATTGTAATCGTGTCAAATTTTTGATATCGAGGTTTCACCTGAAATATCCTTTTCGAGGCCCCCTGAGTCCAAAAAAGTGGTTTTTAGCAAATGGTATGTGTATGTATGTATGTATGTATGTATGTGTGTGTGTGTGTGTGTGTGTGTGTGTGTGTGTGTATGTATGTATGTGAACAGCATAGCTCAACGAAAACCTAGAAACGAAAAACCTAGAAAGTTGAAACTTGATATTCCGTTTAGGTATCACCATGGATCTGATAGTGGGTCATCTGTCAAAATTCCTCAACCGGAAGTACCACTTTACTTGTTGGTTTTTTTACGTTTATGCGTTTTTCTCAAAAATAACTTCGACGATTTTCTTTAAACTTGGTATATCAACTACACATACAAAGAGCTACAACTTTTATTTGAAATGTTTCTCTGGGAAAATTCATTTAAGGGCAGTTATGGGAGAGGGGTGGGGTTAGGTTTTCATCTGAAGTGCTATTTCAGTTTATTAAACAAATCCATTAACTAAATAATGTTAATTAGAATTGAATATGTTGTAGAAATTCCGAGTTTTTGAAAAAAATCGGAAAACCGGAAGTGCGTTTACATTACCACTTTACTAATTTTTCTTGAAACTTCGTATATAAACTAAACGTACAACGATCTACAACTATTATTTAAAATATTTCTCTGGAAAAATTCATTTAAGGGCACTTTTGAGGAGGGGGTGGGTTATGTTTTTGTCTAATATGATATCATAGTTGATTATACAATACTATCATCCAAATAAAATTAATTAGAAATAAATAGATGGCCGAAATTCCGAGTTTCAAGAAAATGAGTAAACCGGAAGTGCGCTTTTACTGAACAGTTTTTTCAGTTTTCGACGTATTTCATTAAAGTTGGTACACAAACTATAAAATTTGTCAATTATAATTTTGAAAAATGGAGTAAGAGAAAGTTGTGTGAGTGTTTCACACCAGATTTTTTTTCTTTCATCTTTAACTTACCTTTAACATGTTTGTATAATAGAAGGTGATTAAAATATTGTAATTTTATAGATCTTCAACTTTTTAGTATCTCGCTCAGTATTATTTTCTATATTTGTTTTTTTTAACTTTTTTTAACGTGTTTTCTGGATATAGATGAATAAAAATACCCAAATTCATGCATTAAAAAATACCCTAAATGTCTCATTTTCTCTTGTTAACAAGAAATAAACACACTTCCTTTTTACTACAAATCTCCAATAATTAATTGATAAATCACATTCACTCAGATTCCTGTAATTTTCTCTATACTTAATATTTAGAATATATCATTAAAGCTACCCCTACCCCTACAAGGTGCTCTCCACAATATTCTAAAAACATTACAAAAAAAACAAATCTATGAAAATGAAAGAACAGCAACTGTTACATTGTTCTTTAAAAAAAAAGATGCTTAATTTAATGTGATCTTTCCGGGTCTGGATATTTGTTCTAGACTCGGTTTGTTGTTGTTTTTCTTGGATAGCTATATGGGCCCAGTGGGGCATTGGATAGCGTAGGGTTTGGTCCCTACCCGCAAACAAATAATAATAATGTGATCCTTGGCGAATACAGAAGAAGGCTTAATACCATAGCCCAGAGGGCAAAGTGCAGCTATTCTGGGTTCTCGGAAAGGCGGGAATAAATGGCGATGAAAGGGCGGACCGGCTTGCTAGGAGGAGATCCTCCTCACCTTTCGGTAATCCTGAGCCAACCGTTGCCGTCAGTAAGCGGTTCAGCAGCAGTTAGATTAGACTTTGGGAGACGAGGGTTTTGAAGAAACATTGGGAGGACACACAGAGAAAAGATTTATCAAAGGTACTAAGCAGGTAGTTTCGGATTACCTCCTGTCCCTAAGCAGGATAAGATTGAGGACTTTAGTAGGTATAGTGACTGGACACACATGCTAATGATTTGCATTAAATAGGGAGCATGTCTAGGCCCATATGTCAGAACTGTGTTGATGGAGTTAGAAAAACGGAGAATCACTATTTATGTCTGTGTCCCCCCGTTTCGTTGGCACTCGGTTTAAGATTTCTGGGAAAGTCTCATTCTCATGGGAAAGCCTGGGAGGATTGAAGCTAAAGAGTAACTTAGGCTATTGTAGAGAGAGCGGTAAACTATTGGGGGAGATCAATTAGTGGGATGAATTGGGGGTGAATGGAGGGGGGGCCATCTTGGCTTAGGTGCCTACGATTTAATAATAATAATAATAATAATGTAGGGAAGGGAATAGCTAAGTGGTTAGCGTACTGGACCCCCCTGCGGAGGACCCGGGTTCGAGTCCAGCTATGCTGCCCTTAGATTTTTTCTTCCTAGGAGCCTCTACAGTTCACTGCCCGGTGATGGGCAGGGTCGTCTGTAATGAGAGAACACTGTCTGGAGGCCGGCAGTGCACTGAGAAGGCTCCGGGCGCCAATGACCATAGATGTTGACGCGCCTTAAATTTAAAATAATAATAATAATAATAGTAATAATAATAATAATAATAATGTGTTTCTTCAAATTAAATTATACACTACAAATGAACAAAACAAACGTTTTGAAAACATCCTTACCCCTGTGGGTTCGGGGTTAGAATTGATCCACAGTTATTTTCCGCTTGTCGTACAAGGTGACTAAAGGGACAGCTGACCTCTTTACCTTTTCCCTTTAGTACCTCACTTCCTATCCTTTACCCATCCTTTTTGTTCCTTTTTCCCGGTTTAAAAGATGGATAGGGCTCTTTCGTAGTGAAGGCAGCCTATCTAGAGGAAGGATACTTCGATTTATATCAGGTCCACCTGATTTGAGGTTGAGCGGCCAGCCAGCAAACCTCATCCTAAAAAACTTTCAAAGCTTTCAGTCTCAACTTGGATGGAGAATATCACTAGAGGCCTTCGGGAAAGGGAATGGGAGGACAGGGAACCTTGGACTTTGGGCATTGGGGATATGATTCCTTAGGAATAATTGAGCCCCCCCAAAAAAACAAAAAAAAACATGCTTCCAAATTCTTCTTTCTGCAATTCACAAACCTCCAAACCTAGATTGCAATTTTTTTAAAAATTTTTATTAAAATATTTAGCTTTCTTCTTTCAGGAAAAAGAAAAAGTGCATGTAAAATCAAAGAGTTTTCTCCTGGGTCCACAGTTACTAAAGTGTTAATAAAAATAACTCAAAAACAAAACAAAATAATAATAATACATATTTTTATTTTTTTATTTTTAAATTTATTATTATTATTATTATTATTCTCTAAACGTACACTAACAATATTTCTGTACAATAATCGCGTGACAATAAACATATAAAATATTCCTTTATTTTAATACATTTTTTATTTTTAAATTTAAATGTTATTTAATTTTTTTTTTAAATATAACATTCAAATTTGAAAAAATCAAAACAATTTTTTTTTTAAATTTTTTTTTTTTTACTTTTTGCCAAGCATTTACAATTTTATTATTATTCTCTGTGGCTATATATACCCAGATATATAATAATAAAAAAAAAACAAAAAAAAAAAGAAAGAATTTAACAGAAAATTGAATAATAAAAAGTAAAACAATATAACGATTCCAATAAGAATATTGATCATATAACATTTATAAATTGTCTCAAATGACAAAATTGTACTATTAAGAAAAACCTATATATTTTTTTTATTTTTATTTTTCAATTTTATTTACGATTGTTTTTATTAGATAGATTTAAATTACAAGAGAGAGAGAGAGAGATAGATAGAGAGAGAGAGTGTGAGAGAACGATTATTCACAATAATTAACGAATTTTTTTTCTTTAAATACATAATATATTACATTAACATTTATAATACAGGAAATATTACAGTTTCACATCTATAGTTTAATATTTTTATATATTATATTTTTTTATATTTTAATAAAAATAAAATAAAAAAAGAAAAAAAATTTTTATTTAACTTAAATATTTTTTATTAACGTCTTCTTTATCACATATGTTTTTTTTTTTTTAAATTTAACTTTCCTTGTAATTTTATTGCACCACTTCCCTTTTAATTATTGCCGTAATAAAAATTTAAACAAGCAAGAATTCTCAGCTGAGCTGATAATATTCCGGTGCAAAATCATTAGCCAAATTTGTTAAAAAATTGAAATCTGACGAACTATTACTATTCTCTGATGTATGTTGTGGATTATTTTGTTGTTGTTCAGCATTATAAAAATGATGTAATGAATTATAATATTCACCGGATGAACTGTCCGTTCTAACACTATTTGGCGGTGTCATCACGGACGCTGTACCACCATGTTGTGTGGATGGAAATGGATCTGGCGATGAGACACCATAATGATTTGGTACATTTGATGCTTCACCACCTTGATGATGGCCAACTTCATAATAACCAGCCTGTGTTGGCGGTTTACCAGGACTATAGTCAACGTGTTGATAATTGTCATGATAATAACCAGTATTGCCGCCGACTGTTGTCGTACTGGTCGTATTGTTTGTTTCATGTGGCATTACTTCAGAATTATAACCATGATAAGAACCATAATTAGTGCTGCCTGGATAATCAGAATCATATTGATATTGCCTTTGATTGTAATATTCTTGATTATATCCATTATACACATTCTGACAATATTGTGGATATTGTCCTTGTTGATAACCTTGTCTAGCTCTTGGCGGATGCATACCATTCGGTCTTGTGGCTGGATTCTGTTGTCGATAATCCGTACCAGGATATACCCTTTGTTGTGTTGTATATTCCCTAGTAAATTGTTGTCTATATTGTGCCATTCTATATTCAGCATTTACCGGATGCCTTTGTTGTGGCGGCGGAGATGGGAAATTATTGGGTGCAGCACATCTTACCACTTGAACAAGATTATTTACGGACGGGTTTGGTAAAACAGCTGTGACAGAAGCTGTTGCCGTTGCTATTGCAGTTGCGGCCGTTGGTGATCCTCTTCTAACCTGGACCGGATATTGGCCGGATATTTCTAGAGGGCTTGTAGCCGCGGTACCAGGTGTACCCGGTGTTGATGCCGGCGTCAAAGCTCCTTTAATGGCAATATCTGGAGAAATAAGTCTTGTATCTTTACACAGTTTTTTATTATTCCCAGGTGAAGATGCGCACATACTAACACCAGTTTCCGTCTTCACGACAATCTCAGTTGGTCGCTTTACCGGCAATATTCCAGGAGAGGTAAGTACACGACTTTCATTCGACCGAGAATCTTCTTCTAACTTTTCAAATGAACTAGTGGTACTAGTTACACTAGATGCACCAGAACTTGCGTTACTATTGTTATTATAACTTGTACTATTGTTATTGTTGTTGTTGTTTCTAGATGTTAGATGCTCGCCTAACATTCCAGGTGGTAATTCACAGTTTTGACAACTCTTTTTGCTATTATCATCATGCCCTAGTAAACCTTTATCACCACCCTTAACGCCTTTAACTCCGGGTTCTTTTTCATCTCCATCTTCACCCTGCTTGCTCAGCGTTTGCCTTTTATGCTTCATCCTCCTATTCTGGAACCATACTTTCACCTGTAGAAAACAGAGAACAAAAATAAGATGACAAAAATGTAAATGAGATTTTTTTAATAAATAATGTAAAAAATATTCTCTAAGCAAGACTTAGTTAAAATGTATGAAAAATGCTAAGTGCATAACTTGTTTCGTTTTGACGATGGTATAATGGCTAAAACCACAAAGAAAATATAAGGTGTGGGATGAGGAGGACAAAGTCTTGAAGTATTCGTCAGTGATGCAACCCCCCAATCCCCTCCCCCACATTCAATGGACACATTTTGGTACCTTTGGTAACCACTGATTCTTCAAGCGCTCGTCAACTACGCATTACACTCTCTGTCACTCCCATATCAATGTTTTAGCGAAAGGTTTCAACAAAGACAACCAATCGCTTAATTAGAGGCCGTCTTACCGTAGCGGTAAGAGAAATTGAATAAAAGTCGACTATCTGAGGAGGAGCTTCACAATCAATCGCAAGATCAACTTTAAGGAGTTAACAAGTCTCAACATCAATCTTATTAAACATGAAAGGTTCACCAAGCTACACCAGCCCATCAGCGTTAGAACCAGCAATAGTTCAAAAACTAGCCACAACACTCGTCGAGCGACAGACAGCAGCTAACTCTATTATTCTATATTCATCAAGTTATCAACAATTATGACTCATCGCTCGGTCACTCGACCCACCATATTTTCTTCTTTTCTCACACAGTATCGTTAAAATAGAAATTGTGTTTATGTGCAATAGTCAGTTTGTGTGTTTTTTCCCTGCTGCAAGTAGTCAGTTTGTTGAAGAGTAGATGATAGTACATGTACGTTCTTAGCAATTAGGAGGTAGTATTTGAATGTGATTACATTGTGGTATAGAAAACAGCTTCTAGAACCCAATAATACTGGAAATCTAACGGCATAGATCCCCCAAAACGACACCTTAAAATCAATTTTTCAGGTAAAAGGTTCAAATAAAAGTGATAGGTTTGTATTTAAGACGTTTTCGAGAAAAGCCCTCTGCAGAAAACAGCAATCTACTCTGTATAGCCTCACGTCCAATTAAGATGATTTGCTGCAAATATGAATTTGAGCAACGCTTTTAATAATACCTTAGCATTATAGGGTTGGTGAAACCATACATTTTACTCATGTGGTTCTTCATCCACAAGACGAAAGCTTAAAGGTGAAGTTCCACCAGAATGATTAGTTCTGAAGACTGTCAATTTTCCTGGAAACTTTTGCAGAACTTCCTCTTACAGCAACTAATAAGAACAACTGAAAATGTGGTCAATATAAAAAGAAACTCTCCTCAGTGGGTAGCCATAAACTGGAAGAACATCACTCATTTGTTTTGGTTGAATATGTGGATGGGTTCGCAATGCTGTATAGATAACATCGTAGCGTTTTATCCGTCGTAGCATGCACATTCCTTTTGTTTCTGACCGGTTTTGAATTTTCATCCATCGTCAGAGCAAATTCAATAAGTTCGTGTAGAGAGTTCACTTCATCGCAATGTTTCTGTTACAGTGTCACACTTGTTGGTTTGTTGATTGTATACATGTGCAGGCGGTTCCTCATTACATTGAAGTGAACTCTTTATACGAACATGGTGAATTTGCTCTGACGATGGATGAAAATCCGAAACCGGATAGGAACAAAAGGAATATGCATGCTACGATGGATAAAATACCAAATTTGTTTTCGTCTCTAAACAAGATTGACAAAAAATGTGATTGAGATCCAGATATTATGAATGACAAAAAGTGAGAGACATCAATAATAAGAATGACATTAATAATAGTAATTATAGATAATAGCTGATTACAGAAAAAATGTAAATTGTTCCATATTTATAATTAGGTCCAAATATTTGAACTTAATGCATAGAAAATCCTACACGAGGAATGATAAGGTCATCGGTCCTGTTATCCTGCAGGCCCTCTGTATTTAGTAATAAGATAATATATTCGTACAGTTCATATTAAGGTAATACATTGAGGCAATGAAAGGGTACCTCAGAATGAGGTGCAAGGGAGAATGGGTGAGAACCTTCCGGGGGGATCACACTAAGATCGAGGACGAAATTTGGCGAGTGAACCGATTTCTGCTATCCAAACTTGATGAGACGAGCAAGAAATGGGGATTTGAGAGAGATTATGAGATTACGATTGGCAGTATAGGGGATGATAACCTCACGAGGCCAACGGAGTCGGGCAGCGGTATTATTCGCTGCTATTCAGATGGCTCTAGGCAGGAGGGTACTGGCCTGTCGGAGGGGCGGGAGCATGGTTTCAGGAGTTGGATAGAGGGAGTTCGGTGGCCTTGGGTGGTTTGGCCACTGTTTTCCAGTCTGAGGTGGTGGGCATCATTGAATGCTGCCACCTTGTGGGGGAGTGGCTAGGAGAGTTTAAGGAAGTGCGGATCTTCTCCGATAGTCAAGCCGCACTAAGGGCTTTGAGTAAGCCGTGGTGGAGTTCGAAATTAGTGGGAGAATGTAGGAGAAGGCTTAACGCTTTGGCTCGGAGGGGTAAGGTGCATCTCTATTGGATACCCGGACATGCGGGAATAGAGGGCAATGAGAGGGCGGATCGGCTGGCCAGGGAGGGATCATCATTACCATTTTGTGGTCCTGAACCAGCCCTGGCCGTTACAAAGACGTTTCGCGACAAACAGATTAGACTTTGGGAGACGAGAGCTTTGGAGAAACGCTGGGGGGACACGCAGGGGTGCCTCCAAGCCAAAAGATTTATAAAGGCAAGCAAGCAGGGAATCTCGGAGTATCTCCTGTCTCTTAGTAGGACGGGTTTGAGGACCTTGGTAGGATAGTGACTGGACACCCAAGTGTGTCCCAGTCACTTGTTTAACATAGGGAGGACGCGGAGTCCCATTTGTCAGAACTGTGATGACGGAGTTAGGGAAACGGTGTATCACTACTTATGTCAGTGTCCCCGTTTCGCTGGAACTAGGTTTCGTATATTTGGGAGGACACCACTCCCGCAGGATTGCCTGGGCGAGTTGGAGTTTAGGGATATCTTGGGATATTGCAGATTAACCGGCAAGTTACCGGGGGAGATTAATTAAGGGGTTACGGGGGGTATCGGGGGATAAGAGCCACATAGGCTTAGGTCCCGCGCCATTAGGCACCCGAACTACAATAATAATAATAAACTGTATTAATATAGCGATGGACAGTCCATAAAAACACAGTTGAATTCAGTTCAATACATCCAATCGCTACGTGTCATTTTCATACCACTATACCTTAAAACATTTCTCTATTGTAAAGTCCAGGCAGTCTGTATCACTTAATTATAATATATTAGTTAACCAGTGTTAACCAAGTCTTCTTCACAATTTATCTACCATACCTAAATTCTCTCCAGCTAACACATCCATTATACAGAGTAAGAGAAATTAAAATAATAATATTAAGAAATAAAAAAAAAGAAAATATATATGTTAATAAACAAAACAAAAAAAAATTATTCACGGGCTATTTAGTCTTGATATTGAAAAGTTGTTTAGGCAGAAAATGGAAAAAAAAAAATCAGATGAGGTTTCGATTTTATATATGTACATACATATGGTGTCTTAAATTTAATTCCAAGAAGCATATTATAGAAACAGTATTCTCTTCCTGTCAATGGAAACAAATCGCTTATATTTCAAATTCAAACTACATGTGAATGTATTTGAATATTTGAATTTGGTTTCTAAGTAATAACATATTCAAATATGTGTACTTGATAGGAGAGGTAAATTGAAAATGGAAAGGAAAGGACTGTATGAATAGTTTTGTCTATCTAAATTGGCGTTTATACAAGCGATTTTTGTATTTTTTTTTTTTATAGTATTATTTTTTTCAAGTTATAAATGCATTTTTTTTTACTAGTTAATTGTATTCATGGAAAAAAGGCCCTATTGTCTACTTCTGAAAAGCTTCTCGTTCGTATATAAATATATAAAATAATAATACAAGAGGCGCTAATGACCACAGCAGTCGATGCGCCAAAAAAAAAAAAAAAAAAATTATAATAAACAACAAACGATTAAAAAGAAAAAAAGAAAAAGAAAACCAAAAATAAGATAAAGAAAAATGAAAAAAACAAAACAAGAATCATAAAAATTTATGTTTTGTTGTTTTTGTAGCTAAAACAAATTTTTAAAAAATCTCAGCTGTGAGAGAAAGTAACCACCAATTTGATTCCAATGAATTTAGGTCAATTTCGTTACTGATAATATGTACAGTAAACGTAAGTTCCTATGGAATACACTTCAAATTAAAGAAGTATATCTATATTTAGATGACAGAATTGTATAATAAATTAAATTATAGCACATTAGAGGAAAACATAATCCCGACCACTTCACACCAAAACTCCCTTAAATTGATTTTCTGGAAGAAATGTTTTAAATAAAAATTGTAGCTTTTTATAGGTGTAGTTAATAGACATAGTTTAATGGAAATTATAGAAAACTTCAAAACTGTTCACTTCCGGTCAACCGACTTTCTTAACTCTAAATTTTGGGAATATATTTAATTTTATTTAATATTGTATAGATGAGAGAATTGTATAATAAAGTAAAATAGCATTTTATTGAAAAACAATAACCCTATCCTTCCCTTAAAAAGCCCCCTCCTTAAATGAATTTTACCAGAGAAATGTTTCAGATAACAGTTGTTCCGGTATATATATGGATGGGTACTTTATATAAAAGATTTAAAGAATATCGTTGAAGTAATTTTAGAGAAAATCGCAAAAAGTTAAAACAAAAAAAATCCAATCCATTGTCAGGTCCCCAATGGTAGCATTTAAAAAACTAAATATCAAATTTAAACTTTCTGCGATCTTTCATTTTTGAATTATACAGACTACACGCACATGCCCCTAAATCACTTTTTCTGACTCAGGGGACCTCAAAACATGTATATCCGGTGAAAATTCAATATTGATATAAAGTGTAACTTTTGGGTTTGTGGGGAGACCAGCAACTTTCAGTTTTCGTCTTAAAGTATTAATTTCCATATAATGTATAATCGTACTATCTATATAATACTAAGGATACATCACAAAGAACTGATAGAATGGAAAATTGCTTTACTTGAAGTGCGACTTACTTGGTTTTTGAGTTTGTTTTTTTAGAAACCGGTTTCAATTACTTTAAACTTGAATTGCTAATGTAAGGTTCCATTAGCAACCGCTAGTAAGCGTCCAAGCGTATTAACCCTTGTGTCACGTCTTCTACAATGGGTTTTATCTTCGGCAGTCAATCTCTCCCCCACAAGCTGTTCCCTAGTGCATAAAACTCGACGATCTGAGAAGCTTAAGATCAGTCACCAAATAAACTTAAAAGACGATTTTTATATAAAAAAAAAAATCAGTTGTAAGATTAACTGTAAGGAGTTGACACGTTTCAACATCAACTTTGAAAGGTTACCAAGCTAGTTACTTTAGCACATCCCCTTTAGAACAAGCAAGATTAGTTCTAAATGGCCAATATCATTCTTTAAGCGTTTCACAACAGCCAATGCTACCTTACTACTACATTCATCAGCCTACAAACATCACCACTCATCGCTCATTGACTCTATTCTCTATATACACTTCTCTCCTTACACAGAAAAAAACGTTAAAATAAAATATTCTGAGATTAGTACCAGTTCGTGTGTTCATCAATTCACCACTACCACAACAATAGAATTGATTTTAAAAGTTCTGAGGAATCTTTGTCTTTGATTTTAAATGTTTTTTTTTTTTGTGAAATTTGTTTATACTTTTTGGTGCTGTCTTCTGGACTATAATATAACTGCCTTGGGTGCTAAGCAACATCTATCTACCTCTTTATTATTTTAAGGTAGTCGAGAAAACTTGGCAAGTTTATTGAAAATTTGTTAAATTGATGATTGTATTAACTGTGGTAAGAGAAAGTAGTGTGAGTGCTTTACATCAAATTTATTTTTACAGACAATTTGTATAAATAATCATTAGGAATAAAATCCTTAACACTTTTTTGTGCATGTTCAATCTTAGGGAGCTCCTTTTATCCTATTTACATCACTTTATGTATTGTATTATATTGATTATATTCTTATCAACTATATATTATAAACATTGTAGGATAGTCGTTTTCAATATATAAACACAGCAATCATAATATAAATGATATATATCCTGTCTATTGTTGTAATTGTATTTAATTTACGATCAATAAACTATTCACACTGTATAATGTTCAATTATTTCTTGCTATTTATGTATAAACCAGACATTTATTTTTTTTTTCAAATTGGTAATTTATTTTTATAACTTGTCCAGAGAAGCAGAAACATATTATTATTATTATTATTATTATTATTATTTTAATAAGGGCGCCAAGCTAGCTGTTAGACTTGAGATATGAAACTGTGCTTTGTTGAAGTGCGGTACTGAATTTTTTTTTTATATGAGTGAGATTACAGTTAAGTACTTATACTAACTAACCAACTAGATCCTCGAAATCTGAACGACAGGTGGTTCTAGTAAAGTCCTCTTGAAAAAATAAACATTGCTTTCATATTTCTACTTTATTTTTATAATTTCTGAAGAAGATTTTATAAGATATTTGAAAGCTAACTATTGAAAATTGCGAAAAACAAAACACAAACCTTTCCCAAAAATAATATCTCTATTTTTACCTTTATTCTTCAAAGAACCATGCCTACCAAAAATCAATGAAGCAATTTTCTAAGAAACATTCATACAGTAAAACTGGTCTTTACAATATCTGATTTTGAATGAAACCTCCGTACCGGATTCCCCACAGTACAATATTATTTTTGAATTTTCTATGACTTCGAGCACATAAATACGTACATATAACGCATTCATACCGAGAATAATTTGTAAAAATTAGTTCTTATCCACTAAAGACCTCAAAATATTATTTTGTTTTTCCATTTAAACTTAGAAATTTTCTTATTAACAATAAAAGAAAGTAAAAAAAAAACAAAACCTATCATTCCTTTTTGAAGGGGAGGCCATTTTACTGCGACCTTTCGATCTATTATGCTATGCCCCCTGGGTGCCGCAGGTTATTGCCCCACAGCACCCGAACACATGTCCCAGCTGAACATCCGTTCTACAAAACCTCAATCAGGTTGAGATCCCTGAGGAATTCCAATACCCTGACACGCTCTAAAGAGGGTATACCCCTCTCCTCCACCTATTAGCTACCCAGGTTCTTGAATTTTCTCTGAGTGGCAGCCTCGCAGTCTGTTAGGAGATGTAATGGAGTTTCCTCCAACTCCTCACAGAATCTGCATTATCTGTCACTTTCCAAACCCAGCTTCACCAGGTGTCCTTTACGTCGGCAATGCCCCGCAAGGAAACCCGTAAAAACGGGGAGCTTGTTCTTACTCAGGCCAATGCAGACCTCCGATCTCGGTTGGTTATAATTTCCCAGGCAGATGTTGGCCTGCCGCAAACTGAGGAGAAAGTCCCAGAGTTAAGATCTCCTCGCCTCCTCCACATTCCTAAGTTCCTCCAACAGAAACAGGTCGCTAACCCCACAAAAATGTTCCGGCCCTAAAAGCGAACGTATCTTGGCCAGGGCGTCGGCTATCTCATTCCCTTCAATGCCAACATGCCCCGGCACCCACCAAAGGGTAACATTATTCCTCCTGCCTAGGTTATTAAGTTTATCTAGGTATTCCAGACCATTTTAGAACTGATAACTGATGCACTGAAAGCTCTAATGGCTGCTTAACTATCGGAAAGGATTATAATCTCCTGATTCCTATATCCCCTATCGAGTTTAAGTTGAACGTATCTTCCAACAGCGTATATCTCCGCCTGGAAGATGCTAGGAAAGTTAACCATGGGTTCCGAATGTTTGATCGTTGGACCAACCACCCCAGCCCCAGTCCCATCGAGGATAATATATAGATCGAGTACGAATATACATTCTATGGAACTAATGGTTTAGAGGACACCTGAAAGTTGCTGCTCCCCCTACAAACCCCAGAAGCAGTTTTATGGGGAAAATGTTTCAAATTAAAGTCACAGGCCTTATGTGAATAGAAAATAAATCAATGCAATAATATAAATGCTAATTATGTTACTGTTTATTTATTGCTGAAAAAAAAGTCTATTATATGACATAGTCACACGAGTTATTCTTACTGCAATTAATTCATCAGAGACATTTTCCGTGGTAGCCTGCTTTATTTTGTGGTCATCGACAGGTTTCGGGCGTGACTTTTTTCTTTGCCGTATGCAACATATCATTAAGGCAACCTTAAGATATTACAATCAGTTAGTGTGAAACTAAGTCTCTGTACGAGTCTGTGTTGGCACACTGTCTGAAGAACGCATCCTGAAGATGGGCGAACGCCCGAAACCGGTCGATGACCACAAAATGAAGCAGGCTACCACGGAAAATGTCTCTGATGCTTTCCAGCTCTGCGGAACCAACCACCACTGCAATTAATTCCATTGAAATAAGAGAAAGGAAAATTTACTAATTATCTTTAAACTAGAAAATTGTACTCATTCGCCCTAATATAGGGTCTCAATTACCTAAGTGGGGTGTACATGTTGGTTAGCACCTATGGCAAGTGATTGTACCATAATCCAGAAGACAGCGCAAATAAAATGAACAAACCCAACAAAATCTGAAATCAAACGTCAAGAACCAGCCAAACGTCCTATAAAAAAAAAAGTTAGAAAAAAAAGTTATACGTTTATACGCATAGTTGGCAATCCAAATTTAAAGAAAATGGTTTCGAGAAAATTCCAAAAACCACATATGTGGGATCTGAGTCCTGCTGGCTCCCTCAGAACTCTCTTAGAATCCACTGCTCAGATAAAAGTGTGTTAGATATGTTAGTATACCAAGTTTAAGGAAACTCGTTACGGCATTATCGGGAAAATCTCAGATAAAAGAAGTTCATGAATTATTATTTCCGGTAAATCGACTTTCTTCAATCTCGGAATTTTGGCAGCACATTTAATTCTTAGTAATATTATATAAATAATTCCATCGCAAATGATACGTCAGAGAATAGTCTAACTTCATCCTTCTCCCAAACTTACCTAAAACCTCTTATTGTCGGGTCCCCCCGGGTAGAACTTAAACGAAATATCAAGTTTGAATTTAATGGATCGCCGTGACTTTTTTCTTTGCCGTATGCAACATATCATAAAGGCAACCATAAGATATTACAATCAGCAAAAATTTGAATTTAATATTGATAGATTCTGTAAACTATGTTCATTAAACGAACCCGATGATGTTGTACATGCCATCACAAGATGTCCTACTCTTTCAGCATATAGAGACCCACTTATTCAAAAATATTGTATTGAAGTAGAAAGTTATGTCGAAATTTTCATAAATTTTCTTTCTTTTACGGGGCCAGATCATCTCAGTAAGTTAAATGATGTCTTTGCTTTTTGTTTAAACATGTTCAAATTAAGAAACATTTTTTATTAATTTGTAGCTGTGTTTGAAGTTATACTTATTCTGTTTTTGTTTTTTTTATATATTTTTTACTTTATTTTTTTTATTTTCCATATTATCTTTGTATTATAACACACTCCCAGAATAAATATCCCGGGGGGGTGTGGGGAACTAGGATTCGTGATTCTGCAAATAAAATACACCCAGTAAATGTCAAAGCACACTTAGTAAAATGTTACATATATTCTGAAAAGCATATACAGTAAATGGTTGCTATGACCAATCTGTTCGCTCAGGGAGTGACACAGATTGTCAATCGTCGCTCGTCGAGTAGAGTGGCCTGGCCCTCTTGCCTAGCGCACACTACTTATCGGTGATCGTTGTACGAACAAACGGCCTGGCTCCCCTGCCTAGCGCAGATGTCTTGAAACGGTGATCGCTGGATGAGTAAACGGCCTGGCTCTCTTGCCTAGCGCAGATGCTCTGAGAAGTTAGTTAAGGGCCTGCCTAGCTAGCGCCAAAACTATTAGAAGAGTTTCTAATCGCTGAGTACTTCTCTCTCTGATTATGCTGGTCGTGGATGGCCCCTTATATACGATTCTGAGGTGGTAGGGATGGTGTCCAGTAGGCGGGTCTAGCCGGTGAAAGTTCTCCCCTTTGTAGTGGAGTAGGAGAGTCCTAGTGTAGTGGGGGTGTGCCTCCCTAGTGAAAGGTCCACTTGGTGCAAACCTGGTGGCCGGGCGGAGAACTGTTGTTACATCCTCCCCCTTGAGCTCAGGTGTTGCTTGCAATGGCTGAGCTCACATCAATGGCGTGGTCGGCCTCTCTTTCTTAACCTTCGGATTGGCTTCTCCTGGGCGTCTGCGGTGCAGGGCGTCAGGCTTGCCACGTGGTATTTGCCCAGTGGTATCGTCGGGTTGTCTTCGGCTGCTACTTCATAGCTGACGGGTCCCTGTGCGTGTAGAATGACGTAGGGTCCGTCCCTTCGTGGAGCGAACTTGGCTGTTCGTCCTTTCGTCTTACTGCTCGGTGTGTGGGTAGTGATCCACACGCGGTCTCCGGGCGCGTACTGGGGTCCGGGACGTGCTCGTTGGTCTGCGTATTTCTTCTGCCGGTCCTGAGCCGTTTCATGGTTGTCTCGGGCTCTATAGTAGGTGTCTGGCATGCGCGAGAGGGCTGGCGTGATTTCGGCGATGAAATTCTCTGAAGAGATGACTTCTCTTAAGTCATGTTGGATCTCTGCGGGGGTCCGTAATTCTCTTCCAAACGTTAAGTATGCAGGCGTCATCTTGGTAGCCTGGCATTCAGCGGTGTTGAGAGCGAATCTGATAGCGGGCAGTCTCCTTGGCCAATCGCTGTGGTCTTCTCCTACGAGGATAGCTACTGCGTCTTCAGTTCTCGGTTTCGTCTCTCCACGGGGTTCGCTGCCGGGTGGTAGACTGGTGTAAAGGCTTGTGTAATGCCTAAACAGAAGGTGATGTACTGCATCACGTGACTGATGAACTGCGTTCCATTGTCGCTGATCATCTTCCTTGGTATTCCGTATCGTAAGAAGAACTCGTTTAGTAGTAATTCTCCGCAGCGCTGTGCCGTAGCTTCTTGTAAGGGAAAAAGCTCTATCCATCGGGATGCTGTGTCCTCGATGACTAATATCCACTTGTACCTTTTGACTGATTCGGGTAAGGGACCGAATAAGTCTACGGCGATGACTTCGAATCGCTGGTTCATTGGTGGTGTCCTGAGTAGTCCTGCGGGCTTCAAGTTGGATGCCTTGTACCTCTGGCATGTCGTGCAAGCTCGTATATACTCTTCAATGCTGTGTCGCATTCCTGGCCAGTAATAATGCTGAATTATCCTCTGGTAGGTCTTGTGAATACCGTTATGTCCTGCTGTGGGCGCATCGTGGTACTCCTTTAGTATAGCTACTCGTTCGTGTACTGGAACAGCTAGCTGTGCGTTGTCCACCTCCTCGTCGGTGGCGTATCTGTAAGGGCAACCATTCGATATTAGATAACCTCTGGCGGACCATCTAGCTGCTTCACCATCTTGCTCTGGATCGGTGAAGGCGTCTAGTATTTTCTTCAGCTCGGGATCCTTGGACTGTTCTTCCCGGATCTCCGTAGCGCTTCTCCTCGGCATGTCTATAGTGAGGGTACAGACTCCGTAATTCTCTTCTTCAGGGGGCCTTGATAACGTGTCGGCCACTGCGTTGCTCCTTCCGGGTGTGTATTTGATCTGAAATACGTAGGGTTGTAATTGCAGGGCCCAACGGGCGAGTCGGCCTGTAGGTGATTTCAGGATCATCAGCCACTGTAGTGGTTGGTGGTCTGTGACTATCAACGTGGGGCTGACCTCGATATATCCTCTGAACTTGAAGACTGCCCATACTAAGGCGAGTGCTTCTCGTTCGGTCGTCGTGTAGTTTCTCTCAGGCGCTGTAAGCAGGCGGCTGGCGTACTCCACGGGATGTTCTTCTTCTTTCTCCCCCTGGACTAAGACTGCTCCAATAGCATAAGCACTAGCGTCGGTTTTGATAGTGAAGGGGCGAGTCTCATCGGCAGGATGGAGGATGGGTGCTGACGTCAGTAGTTTCTTTAGCTGGTCAAATCCATCTGCTTGGTCGGTGGTCCATGTCCATGTGGCGGCTTTCCTGGTGAGCAAGGTCATCGGTCGAGCGATCTTGGCAAAGTCTGGGATGAATCGTCGGTACCACGAGCAGGTCTGAAGGAAACTCTTAAGTTCCTTTACCTGTCCGTGCTGGTCTTGTTGTCCTGCGGCGTGTTGAAAAACTCTCGGTACAGCTGATCGTTGGACTTCCTAGGTCCAAAAGTTCGCCTCAGCTGCTGTATGGCGTCAGGCCATGTTGTGGTGGTTTCCTTCTCTCCGAGCCACCAAGTTCCTGCAACGTCTGTGAGTAGCATGGGCAGTGCGGCTAATGCGTGGTTGTCACTCACTCGGGCTGCTTCCTTGTACGTCTCTGCTGCGGAGATGAAGACATCCAGGTCCTCTCCTGGTTTTCCTCCGTAGCGTGCGGTACACCCAATCATTAGGCCAGACTGCTGGGTCTGCCTGTCTTGATTGATGCCTCGTATCAGCTGCTGCAACATCTCTGGGGTGAGCTGCATGCTTATGTCTCCTAATTCGGGGCTGGGCTGTCGCTCCGTCGATGGTCGTTCTAGAGCTCGTGCTGCACGTTTGGGCGCCATTTCTTTTATAACACACTCGCAGAATAAATATCCCGGGGGGGTGTGGGGAACTAGGATTCGTGATTCTGCAAATAAAATACACCCAGTAAATGTCAAAGCACACTTAGTAAAATGTTACATATATTCTGAAAAGCATATACAGTAAATGGTTGCTATGACCAATCTGTTCGCTCAGGGAGTGACACAGATTGTCAATCGTCGCTCGTCGAGTAGAGTGGCCTGGCCCTCTTGCCTAGCGCACACTACTTATCGGTGATCGTTGTACGAACAAACGGCCTGGCTCTCCTGCCTAGCGCAGATGTCTTGAAACGGTGATCGCTGGATGAGTAAACGGCCTGGCTCTCTTGCCTAGCGCAGATGCTCTGAGAAGTCAGTTAAGGGCCTGCCTAGCTAGCGCCAAAACTATTAGAAGAGTTTCTAATCGCTGAGTACTTCTCTCTCTCCGATTATTCTGGTCGTGGATGGCCCCTTATATACGATTCTGAGGTGGTAGGGATGGTGTCCAGTAGGCGGGTCTAGCCGGTGAAAGTTCTCCCCTCTGTAGTGGAGTAGTAGAGTCCTAGTGTAGTGGGGGTGTGCCTCCCTAGTGAAAGGTCCACTTGGTGCAAACCTGGTGGCCGGGCGGAGAACTGTTGTTACAGTATTTATTTATTATTATTATTATTTTTGTTTTATTAAGTTAGTATGCTGTATTTATTCATCTTATTTATTATTATTATTTTATTTTTTTAATTTTTTTACCAGGAGGAATTCATTTTTCTGTTTCTCATTACTGTCATTGAAGTATTTTTTCTCATTTATTATTATTATTATTTATTTTGTTTATTTTTGCCCATGTGAATCCAATTTCTTTGTTCTTTTATTCAAATTTATTTTCAACTTCTTTTACTATGGAACTGTAATATGTGTATTTTCTACCTTTGTTGTTGAGTTACTTAATTTTACCTACCTTACTCATTTATAATTTTTTTACTTTTTTTTATTTTCAGTATTTGTTATATTTTTTACAGCAAGCAGTAGTTATATTAATTTACTAGAAGTATTTTTATTTGTTTTTTGTTATACTTTATGCAAGTTTTTTTTGCTATCTATCTCTTTTCTTTTGTATTTTCGAGGTTCATCTCCCTCTGTATACCGCTAAGGTTAAAACAGTTGTACAAATAAATAAAGGCAACCGGTCCACAAGCGACGTCAATCCATTAAAAACCGTTTAGATTATAGCTGTTTGCGGTACGGAGATATGTCATGCCTCATGCGATTTAGGGATTGACGCAGCTTGTGTGGCGATGCCTGTTGCAGACCAAAATAGGTCGTGGTGATTCATTACATCGGACTTACTGCGAATTTCCGTTTTTGAGTTATGCTGGACATGCACACACAAACACACAAATAGTCCTAAACCACTTTTACTCAGAGAATCTCACACATGTATTTCCGATATAGAAAATTTGACATCGGAGCGTAATACAACATTAAGAGAAAGTAAAAATATTGGCAGACTTATAACTGTTCTAATTTTAATTAATTCAAAAGAGCCTAATTGTGTTGATAGTTCAAAGCCGGATGTTTTGATAAATTCAAAAACAGATTAATTAAGCTGATTTTTCATGGTGAGAGTTATTATTAAAAGTAATGTAAAAATATACAATCAGTATGTGGTAGAAATTTCTCTTTTTTTATATATATTTTTTAAATAATCTAAGATAGTGATTACGTAATTTGAAGAAGATATATATGTTGTATTTGGTTAAATGTCTGAAAGATGAAGAAGTAGGGCCAGAGGCTAACCACTGCCTCACGACTTGATAGTTAAAAGGTGCTGCATGTCGAACTACCGGACAACTGCCGACTATAATTCACTGCAACCGGTAAACATGATGGTTTATCTTTTCTAAAAACTTTCAAAAAAATATATAACTCTTCTATTGCATTCACTCTCACCGACCTCTCAGTGTAAATATATAGGCATACAACACATCAATTACACTTATTTATTAAAGTCAGGGATAAATAATATTTATCTATATTTCATTACTTTCACTATTTAAAATTATAAAAAAAAAACAAAAAAAAAAGTGCCACTATAAATTGGCAATAAGTGAAAAAACTAAAAACGCAACACCACTGAATTAAAAAAGTATCTATAGATATATCTTTAAACTCATCAATCACCTAGTTTATTAAAAATCTTATGAAAAGTTCATAAACACTAGCAGATTATTCTCTTTCTCTCTCTAATTAATAGAGTAAAATTGGGTTTCAACCATTCACAACTTTCTCTTATTGCCAATCCCTAGATTTAATTGATAATTTTTAATTATTCTTAATCCTTTAGATAGATGGACGAACTAAACTAAACAATGAGTTACAGTTAAAAATATGAGATGAAACTCACCAGTTTGAAATGAAACAAAACTTTTATTTGAGAACGAACAATAGCAACCTCAAGACCAATTTAGGGAAGAGAACAGCTAAGTGGTTAGCATACTCGACTCCCACGCGGTGGTCTCGAGTTCGAGTCTAGCTGTGGTGCCCTTGGATTTTTTTCTTGCTAGGAGCCTGTACAACTCGCTATCCGGTGATGGACAGTGTTGCCTGTAACAAGAGAACACTGTCCGGAGGCCAGCAGTGTAGTGAGAAGGCTCCGGGCGCCAATAACCATAAATATTGACGCGCCTTAAATAAAAAAAAAAAGAACAATTTAAAAAAAAAACAATTATCAAATGTCCACACGAAGCTTCAATTCTTCAAGACTCATCCATATTTTTAACTGTAACTTATTTATGGTGGGCCTAGTATTTTGACTTTTCTTAATTTGCTATTTTAATGTATTGTTTAGTTTAGTTCGTCCATCTATCTAAAGGATCATCGATCGAATGAGGCAGAATTTCCATTTGAAAATTGTGAACTGCCAGCATTAGACTCTTCTTTTAGGCTGTTCAGAGAAAAATATGATTGATAAATATGTATGTTAATGGTTAAAACTATATCATTTATTTTGGTGAGAATCGGTCAAGAAACAAACCTTCAATTATGCCAACGTTTTTCCGGTCTTTATCGAGGTTTTAATATATAGATTGTCTTGAAAGATGTGGAAAAAGAATTTTTAGTGGAACTATAGACTTACAAAAATTGTTTACAGCACAGAAACATAAAAAAAAAAAAAAAATTAAAAGTTGCTTGATTTGACACAAGCAATTACAATTTCGCCTGTACCTTTTAACGGTACGATGAAAAACATAAGTGGCTAATATCCAGAGTAAAATGAATTTCAAGAATCTGTGAAGCTGGTTCACCCACTTTGTGAAGAGAACTATTACAACAAGACGGTTAGCTTTGTCACCCCACACCATGCTAATGAAATGAATAAAAAAAGTCATCCTGATTAGCATTTAAAGAGGAAACAAGAGCAACTAAGTAACTACTAACAATATGACATTATAATCCTAGATTGAACTTTTATATCAGTATTTTTCGCAAGGCTAGATAGTTTCCCTAATGGCAATAATTGCCGTCTTTATTGTTTCCACTGTTACAAAATGAAAAAAAAAACAAAAAACAATAAATATATTTTACTGTCAACAGATATTCTCATGATCAGTAGATAGTCAGAAGAGCTATTGTCAAAATTATATATTTTTCAAATAACCAACTTTGGAAATAAATAAGTAAAATAAAAAAATAAATGAATAAAAAAGGGAGGAGAATAGGGTTAGCGCATTGGACTCCCAAGCAGAGGTCCTGGGTTCGAGTCCAGCTTTGCTGCCCTTTGATTTTTTTCTTCCTAGGAGCCTGTACAACTCACTGTCAGGTGGTTGACAGTGCTGTCTGTAACGAGAGAACACTGTTTGATGGCCGGCAGTGAAATGAGATGGCTTCGAGTCCCAAAGACGTATATGTTGAGGCGCCTTAAATTAAAACAAAAAAAAATACCAAAAAAGAAATAAAACAAATTAAAATTATTATTAATGTGGAAAATGATAATGAATGATTATTACCCCACTGACTACTGTAAAATATTCATGATACAGTTTACCATTAAATGAAATAGGTATTTGTGAAACATTTTTAAAGATTAATACTAATTAGCGTAGACCGGAAATATGATTTAATTAAAATCAAAATCAATAATGTTATATCTTATAAAATATAAGTCATAACAAGCTTATATAATATTTTACCAGCTTATTATAATAATTAACAAGGTTAAGCAAACAATTATTACAATACTTGTCAAAAAGTTATGACCTTACTTTGTTGTGTCATAGTGAATGATGTATAATTTAAAGAAAAACACGTGCTGCAAACTGTGTAAAGAAAATCCATTTCCTCGGCAAACAAGGCGAGTGAAAAAAAAGAGAGTTGTCAACACACTTTTTGGTACGCTAAGAATAAATTAGGAAGATTGTAATCTCCGCGTGTTACTTTAAAAAACTTTAGTAACTCATAATTGGACAACTTCTCCTAGAAGTTTTAATAAATATTCAATTTGTGATTCACACGGTAAAATTGCCAGGGGGGGGGGTCACGATTTTTATTTTTTCTTCGTGTTTGCCTTTTTAGAGAGAACTAATTATTAAGCAATTAATAAAATCTCTATCTTTTGGCAGTTTTTCTTTAATGAATATTAAAAAAATAAGGCACCAGTTTATTCTTCCAAGTATAATCCATTGCTATTAATCACTTCAACCAATTTTTGTGCCAGTAATTCAATTCCTCTTTGGTACCACGGTCCTCAAGTGTTGGGTCTAGTGGCTAGCGCACTCGCCATTGGTGCGAGAATTCAGGGTTCGATTCCCGTGTCGGCAAAGGTCGGTGTTGATCCAGCATCGTGAAAAAAAAGTGGGAAGCTAGAGTTGGTAGCGAAGGCCGGAACTAAACGGCGAGGGAACAATGGCGTGCTTAGCACACGCATCCCATATAAATCTCCAGCATCTGGCCATTTGCGTCTACGGCTGTTGCGCCATAGGTTTTTTTTTTTGGTACCACGAAGGTTCTTTGGAGGCAAAGAATTCGATACAAGTTGCTTTCACCTTTATCTTCCATAGTAATTTTAAAAATGAGCCACGGATCTGAAGAATAGGTGGTAGTCCAAAGGAAGCAGGGTGAGGAAGAAGTTCAAACTTCAGCTTAATTATTTTTGAGGCACTATGTCGCAAAGTGTGTGGCCTTGCATTATCTTGCTGCAGAAGAACTTTTTTCTGTTGACGGAAGAGGGGGTACCTTTCCGCCAGAACAGCATGGACCCTATCCAATCGTGCTGAATACAGTTGAGATGTGAATAGCTTGCCCATCGGTAAGCAACTCGAAATGCACCACTCCTCCAAAGTATCACCACACACACAGAGCATTATGCCAGACTGGCCAGGCTTAACCCACTTATTTCCGTGTTTCTAAACCCAGTTTTATAGCAAGTGACAATTCAGTTAATAAATCAAAAATAACTTGGATTTGACACTTTTCAACCTCTGTGCGTTTTGCTAAGGTGACAATTCGTAAGGGACAATTCTAGAGTTTTCACAGAAAGCCTTGGGATAGAAAAGGATTTACACATTTTAATGTATGCGGACGATTTAGTGATTCTCTCATACTCTGCGATAGATGCCCAGTTAAAACTTAACTGCCTCTTTAAATATTGTGAATTAAATTCTCTTACTGTAAAATCCGAGAAAACAAAAATTGTAATATTTCATAAAGTGGAAACATTAGGCAAAAGAAATTATTTCTTTTACAATGGCTCCAAAATCGAAATTTGTAAGTCTTTTAATTATCTGGGAGTAAAATTTGCATCATCGGGGAAATTTAGACAAGCAAGCTTATCATTTCTATCGAAGAATGCCATTGCCAGTCAAAGAGTAATAAGATTATTAGGATCGTGTAAGTCTGACTCTTGGGATGCAAAGAATAAGATGTACGATTCGTTATCTGAAAGCGTGCTACTGTATATGTCTGAAATCTGGGGATTACAGTATGCTAATGTTGTAGAAAGAGGACAATTAAAATTTTTTTAAATGTTGTTAAGCTTGCTAGTCAATACCCCAGACAGTTTTGTTAGAGTTGAGACGGGACGCTCCCATGTTATATGTAAAATATTAAAACGAACTCTTCGATGGTGGAGTAAATTACTGGAAATGTCTGAGGAAAAATTGCCTAAACAATGTTATAATAAGTTACTGCAAATAATAGATTTCAAAAGGTGCTCCTTTTAATTGGGCAAATGATGGAAGAGTAATTCTAAGAGAACTTGGAGCCAAAAATGTATGGGATTGCCAAAATTTGGACAGCAAAAATTTAAAGAGTCTCATTGACACTATAAGCAATCATAATTTAATTAAAGATATAGAATTCATATTGAACTCTTCATTTAATAAGTACTTTCGTAGAGTCCGTACCCTTGGAATACCAGAAGCCTATCTTTACTATAATATAAATTTATGTAAACTTAAATTGATTTCCCAATTGAGAATGGCAGGCAAAAAATATTCTAGGATTATCGTAAAAGGGAGAGAATACAATTTAATTAAAGATGTATATTGTAGATGTTGTGGTACAGGTGAGAAAGAAGATTTGCCTCACTTTCTGCTTCATTGCCCAGCCCTTTCTCCCTACAGAGCAATATACCTAGACCAGTACATTAAAAGTAATAATATGTTGGATAATCTTGAAAGTATAATATACGATTTAGATATTAATAAAATTAACAATATATACCTATTTGTAATTAATAGTTTAAAATTTATAAAATTCATGTTTACATAAGATATTAGAAAGTCATTTTATTTGGAAATAATTAAGTACATAAATGTTTTATGCTGTCTTTGCTACTTACTATTGTCAGATCAAGTATTCAAAAAGTTTGCGATCTAATTTTGTTTATTCATTTATTTTTGGTACAATTTGAAATTCAGTTTTGTTTGTTTTTTTTCTGGTTTTAAATAGTTCAGTTTGCTGAAAGATATTTAATTTAATTTTCAATGTTTATATTTCATTTTGGAACAGTTGATATATTTTATTTTATTTATTTTTATTTTTTTACCCACTCACTTGCTATGAATGTGAAATTCTAAAAGCAATAAAGATATATATATAATTCTAGAGCTTTCAGGTACCATTCAAATTTCATGCAAGTACCTGTATATGATAGGGTAGAGTGAGACCGCCCGCAAATTTTCTAGTGCTTGTTCGAGAATCAGCTTCCACAGCTTCTCTTAAAGCATTTGGGTCAAGAGACGGATGACCCTCGACCTTGCCTTGCTTTAAAGGGTCATATCTCCTTTCCGAAATTTTTAATCCAATTCTGTGCAGCTCAAATTGGCAAAGCATTGGCTCCCACAATTTTATAAATTTATCGAGCTAAGGCTATTGCTGTAAAGCCTTTTTTAAAATAACGCTTCAATATCATGCGAATTTTAAAATTTAATTCACTCATTTCATAAATTTTTAAATCATCTCATACGGTAAAAACTCGACTAAATACTGTTACATACTGAAAAAGGAATATCAAGAAATCAGTATCAAGTGACCAATATCAACGCAATGTTCATATATACGGTCCATTCAACTAAATGAAAGAAAAAACGCACGACTTTTGATAGACCATATTATTAGAGACTAGATGCCATTATTAAAATATCATTATCACGCTACTGTAAAGAAGTTTAAACATGGGGAAATATGAGGCAAATAACATAGTGAAGATTTTATGAGCATCAGGCTAAGAAAAATATTCAATTATGCCAACGTTTCGACCGAGATTTCTGTCTTTTTCAAGGCTTTAATCTAAAATACAGAACAATGAGAATAAAATAACATTAAATACAAAACATAACAATTTTTTTTTTCTATTTAATGTCAGTTTATTAATGAATCGTTGTATTCATTGTACTGTTTTCTTTAGATTAAAGCGTTGAGAAAAGATAGGGAAACTGTCAAAAAGTAGGCATAATTGAATAGTTTACTTGCACTGATCATCACTTAAGTTATTTATAAGATCCATTATAATATCCGGTATTTTATCCATCGCAGCATGCATATTAGTTTTATTCCTGATCAGTTTTGGATATTCATCCATCGTCAGAGCAAATTCACCAAGTTCCTGTAGAGAGAGTTCACTTCAACCACGAACTCTCTTCACTTGAAGTGCACTCTCTAAACAAACTTGGTGAATTTGCTCTGACGATGGATGAAAATCCGAAACCGGTCAGGAACAAAACTAATATACATGCTAACGACGGATAAAATACCGGATGTTATCCAGCATTGCGGACCCATCCACATTTTCATCCATTATAATATCTTGAGTTTCGGAGGTTGGTTCCGCAGAGCTGGAAAGCATCAGAGGCATTTTCCGTGGTAGCCTGCTTCATTTTGTGGTCATCGACCGGTTTCGGGCGTTCGCCCTAACAACAGGATGCGTTTTTCAGACAGTGTGACAGAGCAAATTGAGGTTACACACAAAAAATAGAATGTGTAAACTGAATTTGCTCTGTGCAAGTCTGTGTTGTCACACTGTCTGAAAAACGCATCCTGAAGATGGGCGAACGACGCCCGAAACCGGTCGATGACCATAAAATGAAGCAGGCTACCACGGAAAATGTCTCTGATCTTGAGTTTCGTTACTATATATTAATTCCCCATTTATCAACGATCAACAAAATTACTTTTCTATAGCGGAGATTAAACACCAGAGATAAGGACATTGTAACTAAAAAAAGAAAAAGAAAAAAAGGCGAACCACTGGAATAAGTTGAAATATAAATGACGAATTAATATGTAGTATCGAAACTCAAGATTCTTTAATTTTTAACTAGTGCTTCTGTTTTTTTCTTTCACTTAATGGTTTCTGTAAGAGAAGGTAATATGATGTTGCCCCAATTTCGGAACTTTAGTTTTCACCGGAAGTACAGAGTTTTTGAGATTCTCCGAGTTTTTGGCGAAATTTTTTTTTTTTGCGAAAATATGTGTGAATGTTTATGTGAACAAAAAATAGCAGAAACCTTAAAATTTATATTATTCTGTTTAGGTACACCACCGTGGATCATCGCGAGAAGTACCATCATGTCTTCGGACAAGAAATTGAAGGAATCTATCCAACCGGAAGTGGGACAATTTTGCAAACAGCTCCAACGATTTTCTATAATCTTCAACAAATAATAGCTATAAACATATTATGTAAATACAAATGGATTATTTAATTAATTTTTGAAACATATTAAAGTGATTTTGAAGAGTTGTTTGGAAACTGCAACGTCAAGCTAATAAAATGCTGTCTGTCTGTCTGTTCAATATGATTCTTACCCTCTTAATATTAATAGTAAGATATATTAAAAACATTTTTACAAGTAAAATTTGAATTATTTGTGATTTAAAAAAACTAGTTTCTGAGTTTTTCTAAAAAAAATCTAATATGAAACAGAACGACTTAATGCAGTGAAGATAATAATATTGACAATTTACTTTAAGTTTGGAATTTTATTCGTTACCCATAACATAAATTGAGAGAAGATGAATATATACATATCCGGTAATTGTTGTAGTGTTTACTTTGTAGTCTTCAGAACTCCGTAATTTCAATTTTCACGGAAAAATGTATTAAATAAAAGTGATTCCTTTATGTCTCGGCAGTTACTATTCCATATTCAAAGAAAATTGTGTGAACCATTTTCGAGAAAATTCAATAAACTCAAGAAATCTATTCAGAAAAGTACGAATTCTAGGCATGCTCCTTCCTACAATGCACCTTAACACTCGTATTATATTGATGACACTAATATATATTGTGCAGAAGTGGTCTTTAGAAAAAAAATTAACATTGCTTCTTCCTAGAACACTTCAAAAATCAATTTTTCTGGGAATATGTAACAAATCAAGTATAAATGATAGCGATTTATGCATGTATGTAGGTAGTATAAGAAGTTTAAAGAAATTCGTTGTAGCCTTTTTACTTTCTTTTGCTCCTATATTAAGAGGAAGTATTGTAATCTTATCAAATTTTCGATATCGAGTTTTCACCGGAAATGTCCGTTTTGAGGTCCCCTGAGTCCAAAAAAAAGTGATTTTTAGCAAATGGTCTGTGTGTATATGTAAACAGCATAGCTGAAAAACGAAAAACCGTAGAAAGTTGAAACTTGATATTACGATTAGGTATCACTATGAGATCTGACAGTGCGTTAGCTGTCAAAATTCCACTACCGGAAGTACCACTTTTCTAGTTGTTTTTTTTTACGTTTTTGCGATTCTGTCAAAAATGGCTCCGACGATTTTCTTTAAATTTATTTATATCAACTACACACACAAAGAGCTACAACTTTTATTTGAAACATTTCTCCGGTAAAATTCATTTAAGGGCACTTCTGGGGGGTAGGGATAGGGGGTTAGGTTTTCATTTAAACTGCTATTTCAATTTTTATTAGACAATTCTGTCATATAAATAATGTTAATTAGAATTAAATGTGTTGTTGAAATTTCGAGGTTGAAAAAAATTGAGTAACCGGAAGTGCGTTCATTTTAACACCTTTATTAAATGATTTTTTTTTTTTTCACTTTTTCGCGATTTTCTCAAAAATAGCTCCGACGATTTTTTTTAATACTTAGAATATAAAGTAAACATGCAAAGATCTACATCTTCTGTTTAAAACATTTCTCTGGAAAAATTCATTTAATGGCACTTTTAGGGGAGAGGTAGGGTTAATAGCCTTCTCTAAAGTGCTATCATAGTTGATTATACAATTCTATCATCCAAACAAAATTAATTAAGAAATAAATAGATGGCCAAAATTCCAAGTTTTAAGAAAATCAGTAAATCGGAAGTGCGCTTTTACTGAACAGTTTTTTCAGTTTTCGGCGAATTTCGTTAAATTTCGTACACAAGCTATAACATTTTTGTCAATTATAATTTTGAGAACAGGAGTAAGAGATAGTTGTGTGAATGTTTTACACCAGATTTTTTTGATATAAAAACGTGAAAAACTGAACAAACTGCCTAGTAAAATCGTACTTTTGGTTGATGGATGCGGATTTGGTATTTTTAGATATTTTGTTCTGCCTCTCTCTCCCTTTTCACGTACACAATCGATCGTAAATACTTCCTTTTAGAGAGTAGTAGAAAATAAAAAGGATTCGTAGATTGATTTTTAGTAAAATATTAGAAAGAAATATTCATGCGATTTATAGTTCAATTGTAGAAAACTAATTTGAGAATACAATACTTTTCTGTTTCGAGGAGACGAGAATGTATAGAAACTAAACTCCAACGTTTCTAAACTTTCTCAGTAGAGAATTGAAAACCGGTTTATTATGTTTAATCAGTTAGAATATTCATAATTTGTAAGCTGATTCCAACTGTATTTCTACTGCCTACAAAGTAACAAGTTGTTGAGAGGAATAAAAGGTGTATGTAGATGGGATTTAATATCCATGCTGTGTTATCAAGATTTAATATCCACTCATATGTTATCAAGAACAAGAAGTAGAATCACCATGCCGAATACAACATCTATAATATACTAGGAATTTAACTAATCATTCATATCTTGGAGGATCTAGCTCTGACTGGATCTCTGCCAACATGGTTTGTGAGAGAAAGAATAAGGAATTATGTCGTCTCTAGTACCAAAGAGCCACTTCACTTTTTCATTCTAAGCTACTTATGAATAGGCAGCATTGACGTTGTTTCTTAATGAAATAAATAAAACTCCCTTCCATGTTTTAAGCGTGTTCTGATATATTACAAGTTATAATATTTTTTAAAATTTATTATTCTCTACTCGTGCATATTCCACTCATTATGTAGTGGTGCCGACTTCCAATGGGAAGTTCTGGATTTATGTATTGATATCAAACCACTTATAATGGAAATTGTTACAGAGTATTCCACAAAATTACATATAAAATTAAAAACATCCCAATCTGTTACAGATTTAAGACGGCCTCCGAATAGAGCTCGTGGAGACTTGCCGTAACCTTTAGCAATGAATCATGAACTCAAAACATGGTTTCCTGCGAGTGGTTAAACAAGAAATGTCAGAACAGGTTTGAGCGGAAAGTACTAAGGAGAATTTTGGTCCGATAAGAGAATCATAACTGGAGAATAGGGAATTTGCTCTCTTCCTGAGGTGCCTACAAAGTGTCTCCTATACAAAGTGACAGAGATTGAAATGATATGGCCATTTTCTGCAGGATACCAGTACACTAAATCTTCAAGAAATTATTTCTGGGAATTTTATTCAATAGTCACCAAGGGGGCGCCCAAAAACAAGATGGCTGATAGGTTGTGAAAGCGCATATTTTTTTTTTTGGTCCCTGGGCTCTCGCGCATACCCGCCCGTATAGAAGCCCCTAACCTAAATGATGCCCCTAACGCAGAGCGTGACGCCCTGAAACAATAGAAATGAACTTAACCAAGCTAATCCTAACCTATAGGTCCCTCCAGTACTCGATATTCCTGGGAGGATAAAGAACCTAAGCTAACCCTATCTAATCTTTCTTTCACTCATCCAATACAGTTAAAATTTATTTACACCCTTCCACTCTAAGCTCTTCCATTCAACCATTCACACTCTTACGCCCCTCAGTACTCCTACTAAATCGTCCTCAGAAACCCTACATCTAATCTTACAAACTAGCCTAAAACCCGCATTCATGCAACATTCACGCAATAAATTACTTCCACTCCAACTTGTAATGAAAGCGCATATGAATAGTGTAGGGATTAATGTCGTTTAGCAAATTGATACAGCTGAATTTGAACTGAGCAGGCCAATGACCGTCTCGGTTTGTAGCGCCAGAGGAAGGAGAGAAGATCCACGTAGCATTTTTTTTAAGTCAATGACAAGTTACTACAACGAGAATAAAGCCAAAGTGGAACGAGGCTATAAAGTCAAACCCACTACAAACAGATCTGTTGTCGCTTTTATTAAGGTATATATTAAAATCAAAAGCTAGAAAATTGGTTAACCTGAAGTGCGATTTTACTTCTTTTTTTTTTTAATTATCTTGAAAACGGCTGCAACGATTTTTCTTAATTTTGGAATGCGAATTCCTCACATATAAACCGGAAACAATTTTTCCGGAGACATTGATTTCAGTGAGTCTTGATACATCTGTGATATTAGACTTCAATGTTATTAGTATTTGATGAAAGAGCGGTCTTTTGGACCGATAATATGCAATACCTATGTGCAGAGAATCAATATATATCCTCGGTCACTATTATACTTTTGTTTGGGCATCTTTGTATAAAGATTTTCAACTTGTTGCAACTATTAACTACAAGTAAGAGAATACGGTGCAAATGTTTACATTAAAATTTTTATATCGCTATTTGAGTTACCAATTTTATATCCCGTATAGCGTAAAAAAAAAAAAAAAAAAAAAAGATTATGTCCTCAATATACAAGATTTATTAATAATTGTAGTCATGAAACGGATTAAATTAATTTCACACCACTATCCCTTAAGTATGTATGTAAGAAGACGATTAGGCCACTCAACTAAAAAAGGTATTTACAAGGTTTCATCCAAAAAGGCAAACAACTTGTTGCTATAAATATCAAAAAGATTCAGCCTTCTTAGTATAATCCAAGATTATTACTTTCATTTACTATATTTGTAATTTATGTTCCACTTTTATAATAGTTTATTAAAGATATATATATGAATAAGGTATTCTAACAACGTTTCACACAGTTTTTATTCTGTTTTGTTAATTTTTATAGGTTATAGTATGAAGTCGTTATGGATTAAAGTAGATAGTATTTATTTATTGCAAATTTTAATTAGTCTTCAGCTTGATGCTTCCGATTGACATACGACTAATTTCAGTCTCTGAAATAAATCCTTAAATACATTCAAATATTGAATTGATTTTTTATTTTTATATTCAGCTAAGTCCAACGAGAATTCCAACGGGAACATCCTAAAGTAGAACTTCATTTTCTGAAACTTTGGTGATTTTCTGTATTCATAAATTTTGTTCTATTGTATTATAAATAAAGCCTAGGCGCAAGAGCCTAGGGTTCGTCAAGGGTTACCATACGGCAATTTGTATTGCACGCCACGGTTCCCTCGCCGTTTAGTTCCGACCTAGGTGCGTACCAAATCCCACTTTTTCTCACGATGCTGGGGGTCAGCATCGTCTTCGCCCTCACGGGAATCGAACCCTGAATTCTCCCGCCAAACGGAGACTGCGCTAGCCACTAGACCAACGCTCAAAGACTCTATTTATTAATTATATTTATTTATTTATTTATTTCATCAACAAACAGGTTGTGCCATGTGGTTGAAGTCATAACATGAATTAAATTTGTAAATTAAAATAAATATCAAGCACTAAAAATTTAAAACACAACAATAGAGACAAAACAGAAGTGTAAACATGGAAGATTCTTCTCGACCGTTGCTTGTATGAAGGAAAAGGATCGTGAGTTTCGATCTTTTTTTGAGAAAAAAAATAAAAAAACTTAAATTCTTGCCAACGTTTCGACAAATATATTGTCTTTTTCAAGGCATAAAAAATAAAAAAATAAAAACTATTAAATAATATTAAATAATCTTTAAAACATATCAAAACTTGAAAACTTATGTATAATTTTGTAAATAAAAAGTTGAGAACACCTCAACAACACAGAGAATAGTGAACAAATAAATAGTGAACAATTGGTTTATTTGTTCACTATTCTCTGTGTTGTTGAGGTGTTCTCAACTTTTTATTTACAAAATTATACATAAGTTTTCAAGTTTTGATATGTTTTAAAGATTATTTAATAGTTTTTATTTTTTTTATTTCTTATGCCTTGAAAAAGACAATATATTTGTCGAAACGTTGGCAAGAATTTAAGTTTTTTTATTTTTTTTTTCAAAAAAAAGACCGAAACTCACGATCCTTTTCCTTCATAGAAGTGTAAACAATAACAATATAAATATATAATATTGAACAGAATTGTTCACAAAAGAGACAAAACTTCATTTAGTTGAGACAATTTCATTGAGAAGTCCAAATTATTATTGATGTGTGCATTCCATTGCCGGCATATTCTTGACAGAATGTACATGTGAAAGAACTGCTGTTCATGTGCTATGATGAGGAACTGCAAACACATAGGAATGTCTTAAGTGGATGGGAGATATATGGAAGTGAATATCAGCCAGAAGTTCAGAACAGTCGATTGTATTATTGATCAGTTTAAAGAGGAATAACAGATCAGTCTTCAATCTCCTTATTTCTAAGGAATCAATGTCTAATTTAACGTGGGAGAACTTCCTTATGTAATATTTGACAAATCGCGCTTTTATAGATTCCAGTCTATCAACGTCGCTCTTTGTATATCGCTCAGTGAACCATATTCTAAAATACTTTTAACATATGGCGTATAGACCGCCAAAATTGCTTTAGAGTCTTCGAGCTCTCTTGTTTTCCGGATCATATTAAACTCCAGCATCCTGGAAGCTGTTTTGCAGGTTTCTGTGCATATGTGAGTTGCATATGTAAGGTTAGCATTTAGTTTGATTCCTAGGTCCCTGATGTTTTTGACGCAATCCAGGAGATTACCCTGAATGTATAAAAGATAAATTAGAAATTATACTTTATTATTATTAAATTCGATGTAATAAGAAAAAAGAATATGAAACAGTAAGGTCGCTTGGTATTAGAGACAGTGACGATGGATGGCCTGCCCCCTCCTACTGGAAGCCAGTTCTGTAAATGGACGTCACATGTACTATGTCATACTATAGGTAAATAGGTGAACATATTTCTTCACGTTCTGAATATATTCTATAGTTTATATTATATTATTTTATCAATGTCTCATCCATTCTGTAAAAAGATACATCTCTTCGGACCATCTTCATTTGTCATTGTTTGTTTATCATAATTTTATTTCTACGTAAATCTTATCTAATCAAATTAAATCAAAGTATCAAAACAAACAATTTTTGTTTTTATATATTTTATTTTATTTTTTTTATTGCTTTAATGGAAGTATTACGATCTTATTTTCCAAATTGAATTTCCATCCGAAATACTTGATTCGAGGTATCCTGAGGGCGAACAAGTGGTTTTTAGAAATTTTAGCCTTTATGTGTATGTGTATGTGTGTGGAGAAAATAATTCAACAACGGAAAACTTCAGAAAGCTGAAACTTACTATTTGAATTAGGTGCTCCATGGGCGATGACTTCAAGATTTCGGACAAAATCTGACGTCAGGAAATACCATATAACGGAATAGATTTTCATTTTTCTTTTCTCAAAAAAAAAAAAAGTCTACAACGATTTTCTGTAAACTATTTTTTGTTTTTTAAATAATTTTCTCTTTGTAATTCTTGAATATGATTTCTCTCTCTCTCTCTGATATGATATATATTCTTTGAAATAATATCATATTACTGAATTTTTTTTTCCATCCTTCCATATTATATTAAATAAGTTAAATAATTCGAAAATATAATATCTACCTATATTTTAGCAGGTTAGATCAGATATCTTATAAAAAACAACTCAGAACATCCTCCATTTTTTTTTTTTTTTTTTGCAAAAAACATGGTGTGAAATACTCATGACGTTTTCTCTTTTATAAATATGCCAAATTTTCTTTAGATTTTTACGTTTACTTAGTTGAAACACAAATAGAGAGGTGGTGAAGGTACGTGCTGGTTAGCACTAATGGCAAGTAGTACAACCATTACGTTATAATGATTACATTGCAGCGCACAAGACAAGAAATCAATTTTTTTGGGAGCAAAAATGTTGCGAATGAAATTGATAATTTTATATGCATTCAGTTATCATTCATGTTTAAAGAAAGTCGTTGTAGCCATTCTTTTGAAAATAAGTACAGTATAAAATCGGTTATAATGAACTTCAGGGGACTGTCAAATTTTGTTCGTTATAAGCGGTATTCAGTATAACCAATATATGTTTATAGCGAACAGTTCGTTATATCTGAACATCATATCCAATGCATACATATGTGTGTGTGTGTGCATAGTGAAGTTTTCATTAAACACAATTAATTTGAAAATGATTGTTATTAAGGTTTCTGAGGAAATTCAAAATTCTAATTTGTTAAAGGCATTTATTTCATACCGATATCCGGCATCCGTTATCTATTTTTTTGGCGTTTGGCCTGCATTATTTCTAGTGTAAATTTTTTTTCAATTGCCTTGAAGATAATCAACAAAACTTGTCCTTCGTTGATATTTGGGTCATTTGTACTAAAAAACTTACGCAATTTTCCACAGGCTGCGGAGAGCGGACGGGAGTCAGACGGTAAAACAGAGGCCCATCTCATTTGGGCATTAAAAATTTGATGTTCAGTGTAACCTCCTTTAATTTTAAGCCTGACATTTTCATGCCAGTCTCCAGTCAAACTCTGTTTAACACTAGCTGATTCACCTGAGATTTTTCCGAAGACTATGTCATACCGAACACGAAATCTTGGTATCCATAACGTGCTGCATGTGAAATTTTCTGTTTTTAAAAGAGAAGCTAAGCTCATTCGCTATGGCCTGAAGGATAGGACCGTTAATGGGGTACGTTGTTCGCTCGTTGTTGTTTGAACCAACTTAAAAGTACGGTGTCGAAATAACTGTGTTTGAGAGGCTAGTATTTTTTTAACTTTATATCACTTGTTGAATTGTTCTATTATCTTCTTGTTTTTTTTAAGAATTCCCGATATAGTGGAACGAGATGTTCCCATTCCATTCGCGATACTACTCGCACAATCTTCCGATTCAATTCGAGAAATTATTTCGAATTTTTCCTCAATAAAAAATGACTGACGAGGCATTGCCATTTTGTTAACAAAATCAAACTGAGGGTCAAGTGTATGTTTTCCAAGACTGTAGGGTTGTAGAGTTTGAAAAGTGGGGAAATCATTCCTAGAATTAATTTGGCAGCTGTGTTTACATTCATTTCTTGTTCACTATAACCGATAGCAAACAGTTCAAAGAATCCTGGAATATGTTCCTTACAACCAATTTGTACATTATAAACGGTTGTACGTTATAGAGTCCCTACGCATTTCCAACTATGACTTTTCATGAGACCGGAGATTTTGAACGTTACAAACGGTTGTGCCTTATACCCGATGTCGTTATATACGATTTATACTGTATATCCAAACAAATGCAACTAGAAAAAAGTACGGACATGATGGCAATACATAATCTTACAGCAGTAAGAGAAAGTGAAAGAAAAAATCCATAAGAAGAGAATATACGAGATGAAAGTATTAACGCAAGAAGATGGGAAAATAATGTGTAGAAATTATAACAAGATAGCAAGAAAACTCCTTGCAGAAGTAGGGCACCGGTAGTAAATAGCCGCCAGCATTCATTTAGCAGAAGTATAATGGCGACAACAAACATGTAAGCTCAACTATGGACTAACAACGGTTCTAGGTTAAAGCACTTCTACTACAATAATAATAAAAAAAATAGATAAAGCCTTTATTGGTTCTTTCTAAGATAACAAAATAATTAGATGTAAAATAGAAATTAAAATAAATAAAAAATTCATCATTTAAAACATTTCTTTTTTTTTTTTTTTTTTGCAAAGTTGGGCAAAGTCCTCAGTTAGTTGTCGTCATCCCTACTGTAGTCAATATGTATTTTAAAAATCAATTCTATACAAAATACACTCTCCTAAAAAATAAAATTCTGATCATGAACAAATGTTTTTTGTCGTTTTTTAACAAAATTCGTTCCTGGAATGCGCGCACCGCGCTACACCCACACATACACTACACACCCATATATATACATAGCACGCATTATATAGAGAGAGAGAATACAGAAATTTTGTTAACTTCTATAAGATGAAAAAACCTTTAGTTGATGATACTATGGCAATTAAAAATAAGACCTCTTGCTAACTGACATTCTAGTTGATAGAATTCCTATAAACTATGTAATAGTTTTTACAACTTATGTATCAAGATTGGTTGAGATGTGTATGTATTACAATGATGGTTGTGAATGGTGATGAGACACACTAATTCACTGAACTCCCAATTTATATCCTAACAATTCACTCCAGTAAAGAGAAGGTGTATGTAATGATATAGAGTGCCCGAGCTAAGAGTGATAATGTTGGTAGCGTGATGCTGTAGAATGATAGGGTTATATAGATAGATAGATAGATAGATAATGCCTTTATTTTACAAAAAAGTATTTCTATACATGTATATAAACAAAAATTAACAAAGACTTACGCTTGGTCATTGACCTTCAGCGGAGTTTGTGCTATATAACTTAAGTAATGTCTTCTCCTTAATATAGTATAATAATAAAAGAAAAAAAAAAAAAAATGAATAAATATGCAAAGAAGAAAAAAAACTAAATAAATAAACTGAAGCTTAATTATATAAAAAATAGTAATAATAATAATACATTAAATAAACTACAAACATTAAATAAAAACCCTGGGTAAACTTTGAAAACATATAAAATTAAAAGTGCAATCAGTAATTAAATTCTAATATTAAACTGAATCTATATTTCCAGGCTTCGCTGCAATATCTGATTAGCGGTAACCAACCTTCTAATCCATTTAAATATGAGACCAACTCTTCTTTTGATAGAGTATTCTTATAAAATACTTCAGTCTGAATTCTGTAAGACAGGGACATTCCGCAATAAAATGGTATAAATTTTCAATCACTGACATACTGCACAAAGAACACAGATGCCTGGAAGGCTCCCTAAGTAAGCTACTATTTAGGTATATCAACTCCCCCCTGGCCTTAATTACCCAACTGATATAATGCATTGGCAATTCATCGTTCATGTAATCAATATCAAAATTTAATTCTTTATAAATTCTCCCTGATGGCGAACTTAACGCTCTTAAAATACAATCCTGCCTTAAAGAACGAACTAATGCAGCTTGAATAAGTTTTATGTGAGAAGACCACAAATCTATGTTATTTAAATTAAAACTTATTTCCAATTCACAGTTAGAGATAATATTATTTAATTCCTTAAACCAGAGCATATTGCGTTTAATGATTTCTTGAGTGACTAACTTAGGGTATCTATGATCGGGATATTTCATAGTTTTAAGTATATAATTTAGATGAAGTTGTAGTGTGTATGCATAAGGTGAAGTAAACTTTGATTCTAAAAAAATTAAATAAGCTGGTGTATAAGAAGGTAAATGAAACAATTTTTTTATGAAGAAGCACTGAAATCTACTTAATTCTCCAAATTGCTTATATCCCCAGGTTTGCGCGCTGTAACATATTATGGCTCTTGATACAGTATATAAAAGTTTCATTTTAGAAGAAAACGGAATTCGGTTATTATTAATGAAGAGACCCCAGACCGAGTTTAGACTGGCTTTAGCCTTGGATAGTCTTTCCTGGAAAAGTTTTTTGTAAGAAAGAGTTGGCGTTAAGGTTAATCCTAGTATTTGTAGCTATTTACAGTTTCTATTCTACATCCATCCAAATACCACTTTTCATTTTTAGCGGGTCGACCTCCGTTTCTGAAAACCATAATGTTGGATTTTTTCATATTTATTTTCAGGTTCCAAACCTTGCAGTATTCGGAAAACGATTTAATAATTTTTTGCATATTATACGCATTTGAGGCCAGAAATACCAAGTCATCTGCGTATGCAAGGAGCTTTATCTTTACGTTATTCAACTTAATTCCACCATCTTCTAAATAATCTTCTAAATCATTTATAAATAACGAAAATAAAAGCGGACTTAACAGGTTTCCCTGTTTTACACCCATCTCAATTTGGAAGGAATTTGATAAGCCATTTTTACACCAGACCGAGCTATTGGTATTATCCAGTAAATCTTTAATAACATTTACAAATTTTGATGAAAAACCCAATTGATTGAGAATGATAGGGTTGGCTGTTGTAAGTCGCTTGAAGATTACTGTTCCAAACTCTCACTTTTTCTAACGGTGGTTAGTTAGTGGCTAGTTTGGTGGACCTTGTAAAGCTGAAGTTCATGTAGCGACTGAGCTTTACTCTTCAAAGTATATCTGTTAAAATAAGGCTGCTAGAGACAGCTTCTAGTGAGAGATTGGGAAGTTGAAGCATATTGGCCAAATAGATTGTAGTGGTAATGACAGAGGATGCAATGCGTAGTTGACGTGCACTTGGAGGATCAGCACTTGGAGAACTGTAGTGCGGTAGCTTATGAAACTATTGAGTCCAGTTTTGGTTCGGCGAATTTAGTGGCTGGTTACATTACATCATTGGGGAGAGTTCTAACTATTCACAACATTCTTCAGACCACTCACAACAAATAACTCTACCTACCATTCTGCATTCATCACGCTATCTTCCCAGGTCTTCCTGGTTTGGGTACCTGGGCATTCGGGTCACGGAGGTAATGAGGCAGCAGATCTTGGTCCAGGAGCGTTCCATTGAAACACTTATAGGGCCGGAACCGTTCTGTGGTGTCTCAAGATGCCTTAGGAGTGCCTCCTCAGGACATGGATGCACGACTGATCAAGGGAATGGTGGGTTAAAACCCCAGGCCAGAGGCAGGCGAAAACGTTTAATTATAGCTACTCGCCCAGGCTAACTGCAGAATTACTTCAACTAGGCAGGGTGGCAGTTGGCGTTCTCACTGGCCATTGCAAACTTAGTAAGCACATGCATCGCATGGGCCTGCCCTTTTAATGGGCTGTCAATTCACCTATCTTAGTTTAATATTTAGTATAGCTCGTATGTATCTATAAATATCTATCCAGTCATTAAATTAGATGTCTTTAAGAGTGGTTAAATTCTAGCTTCTAATTTTCTATGTTCTTGTCATAATTTCTTAAACCGCTCGTGCAATCTACCACTACAATTATCAATCTACAATCTACAATCCATTCATCATACACTCCCTATCATTAATAATACTCTCTGACGGTCTTAGCCTTCTTGCTAACTTATGTTGGTTGCTCCCTAATTCATGTAAAAGAAGCACTCATCTTCCGCAGACAGCCTTCTTTTAGAGGCTTATTACAAACTATTAAAATTCTAGATTAAAAAGTTAAAAGAATAAGTATAAAAGTAAACTCAAACCAAAAGATTATTTTAACTTAAATTCATTTAGATTTAACGTTAAATAAAATACGATAGCAGTTACACTCCATTACATCGACTTCTAATGCTGCTTTCTGATAAAGTTCTGAATAATATTTTTAAATTTAAAATGACATTTTATAATGGGTCAAAATCTGTAAATGACCCATTCATCTGCAAGTAGGTTTATTTCAATGCAATTTTGTTTAGTTTTATTTTTTGCATTGTTTACAAAAATAAAAAATTAAAAAATTGATTATTAGTAAATTACATTTTGAAATCTCATACGAAAGAAAGAATTAGAAAACATTTTAAAGAATCAGTTAAACAAGTTAAAAACAAAAACAGCTTAAAATTTAATTTTGAATATTTTTCCAGTCATTTTCCTCATTTAAACTGGTTCAATCTTGTAATATTGTAAAACAATACATGTAAACAAAAAAAATAATTTCCAAATGGCTCTGGACTGCCAAGTTTAATTTCATTAAAAAAATATGACACCAAAAAGGAATAGAAATATAAACTTGTCAAATAAACCATTAAGCTTCTTTATCTATTACGAAGATAAAATAATAAAAAACAGGCGATGTAACACGTATAAAAAATTCCTTTAATTATGAAAAGTTATTCAAAAGTTTATCAATATTTATTTCTTCAAGCATAAGAGCAACAAAAAACTAAATATCTGAATAAATAAATTGTATTTATCAAGAGGCCTAAGAAATTATTCGTCACGTAGAATAGTAGAGATGTAGGCACGCCTACAGACAACAGACCACCCACAATACTAAATAAATCAGCCGGTATCAAAGCGTTTGTGTTCCTAAAAGCTGAAGGAGGGACTGTACTAACAGAGACTAGAAGGAGCCACTCTTTCTAGCGAATTTCCAAATATCTCCTTTGGATCTAAATCTGTTCTGAACTTGATTGGGCAACCTAATTTCATAAATAAGATACGTCTAACAGCAATTAATTAATGTTAGATAGATTAGTAATTTGAAATCAAGACGCAGCAGATGTGTAAAATTAACAAAGTGTTGAGCAAAAATCATATCCTTACAATAAATTTATAAAATTATAAAATTCAAAAGTAAATATACTTTCAAAATACACTGATATTCTGATGTGAATACGCCTAAAGTTGGACACTAAGTTAAATTTGGATTTTACTGATGATATTTCTGAAAATTCTAACCCCACCACTCTCCAAACTTTCCTACAATCAATTCCCCACTCATCAAAGTCCTGCCTAACAAACTTCAAGATAGAAATCAACATTAGTAAATCCAAATATAACAAAACATTTGCATTAAAGAAAAATTACTGTCTGCTTTTACAGCACTTCTATCGCCCAAGTTCAGTGAGCCTAACTCTTCGCAGTAAGGTACCATTACATAGACTAGCATCCTAGAGGAATGGATCCCCTTATTAGGCTCATAAATTTCAATAATTTTTTTATACAACGCTCCAATCTTACATTATATTACAAAAGACGATTTTATAAGGCACTGCTCTCAGCCATTTGAATCTATAAACTAGAACTCTAAGTGACTTTCTAGCGAACAAAGGTAGAACAAATAGTTCAAACTGGGCAATTTAAAGTCCTGAACCAACTTTCATTTATTTGACGATTTAGAAGTTAACCTTAGCTTTGATCTGCTAGAAGGAGATTTTCACCACACCGTATCACAGCAAATTTAAAGTTAAATCCTGCAATTTTATCATCTATTACAGGTAAAATAATTCGGTTTGCACCAGGAATTTGATCAACATTATGATTAATAAAAATGATAGACAGGTTTACTAGTTAGTACATTTCGCATTCCAAGTTTCAGGAAAATCTTTGGAGCCAAAGTTCGAAAATCTGAAAAACCTGTTCTATAAAATCGAGCTTAGGTTTAATCATTTTTTCAAACTTGAAATTCTAGCTAAAATTCCTTAATATAAAGGCGGTAAAAGAATATAAGCATTAAAGTGGTACTTTAGAAGAAAGCTCCAAGTTGCACCCCCCCCCCCCAAGAACCGTTCAAAATCAATTTACCTACAAAAATGTTTCACTAGAAGTATAGCATTTATGTGAGTATAGATAACATACAAGAGTTTCGAGAAACTTTGCGCTATTTTCGAGAAAAACTTTTAGTAAAGACGGTTGATGGGTTTTCACCAATATGGTGTCAGATGCGGTAATGATATGATATCTAAATGGAATAACATGTTTGGTTATTTCTGGCGATCGTTCGTTTAGAGTTTATTTTCTTCATATGCACATGCGCCTCGAAAATCTACACAAACACATACACACACACACATATATAGAAAATATTAGCTCAAAACTGTTTTCCTTCTCAGGGGATTTCAAAATATGTATTCCTGAAAAAAAAATCAATTACGAAATTAAAAATCAATTGATTAACAAATCCTTGGTATTTTTGAGGAAAAACTTGAGGTAAAATAGGGATTTTCGTAATGAAAAGCTTTCGATTGACTAGATTTAAGAAGAAAAGACATTACATTATGTGCTGACTGTCTGTCAAAGCATTCAGCAAAAGACTGATGGCAGAACAAATTTGTTTTATAACACGTCTTATCAAACATTTTAATATTTATAAATATTTGTAAATCCATGTTCTACACTGTTAATCGAGTGCACCACTCCTAGAGGCTCTGTTAAATGTGATGACTTAAACACTGCTAGCAAGTTACATGCTGCTAATGTAATTGCTAAAGTTAGGCGACTTTAAGAGATTAAAGTTGAATCCTCTTAAGTACTCAAGAGGTCACATGTACATAATGCAGATTGATTGATTGAAGTTACATCAGCCAATAGTGTTATAGCTACATAAATACGTAGAGTCAAGATGTATTAAATTCATATATGGATGTTTTTTGTCAGGAATTCAATAAGATTAGACCTTACAACAAGTTTTTTTCATAGAAAAAGAAAAAGATAAAAAAGAAAGTGAATTCAGACATTACATCTTTCAGAAATATGCTGCAATTGTCATCAGCAAAATTTAATGACTTACAAAAAAAAGAGTATCAACCAAAATAGGCAAGTAAAATAAGTTCGAAGAGATGTTACTCTACTTGGAAAAACTTTTATAATTGGACTTGTCTACATTAAACTCACATTAATATCCATCCGAGCTAGGTACTGCTGAAAATTTATTAATTTCTTAAGTCGACTATCTCCAATGTTCTTCCTTATGACTATTCACGTTATAAATAATAAACATCAATAATTGCCCATTACCAAACAGTAACTTCTTCATATCAACAGAATTGTAATATGATTAGGAAGAGTGAGTAATGTAGTTAGAAAGAGCTACTTGAAGCCACACTACATCGAAGCAACCAGGCAAACATGCCCATAAATGTCGACCAGAACCGAACACATCCAAAATCTTCAGCAGACACTTTTTCTGGCTAACCTTTTTTTATTTCTGATCGCAAAATCGTTATCACGACGATCGCCCATGGTTTTGATAAACGTCTGAGATGTATAACATTATCGAATGCCAAAGCAGAGTGTGTGCCTTGATTTTACATTGCATATCAGAGATTTCGTACACTTATCAAGACATCCTAAAGACTAGCAAATGCCTAAAATAAATGTGGTCAAAGTGGTTATCAGGTCATAGCTGATGGTAACACAATCATTTGTCACTACATTCTGCGATCAGCAGCGCTACTGGTGATGCAAAAAGTGGTGACATCTGAAGCGACTTTAGTAGCTATTAAAACTAAAGTACTACTCGGCGTTACTTACAAAGCTTGCGACTGCTTACGAGAAACTCTCCAGCTTTGTTGAATCTAACAAACAGGTGGGTCAAAACTCTTGAAGATTTCTATTGCTTATATCCGCCCTTAAACTCTTGTTTTAGGAGTAAAATTGTTTTTCTGAATTTTAGAAATCGTCAACTCTTCTATTATGAACACTGTATAACAGTGACACTAAGCGCTGCAGCAAGGAAGCATCTCTGAAGTCGCTTAGGTTTAAAAATTTTCTTGAATACCATCTTTAGAGTGAGGTCCTAACTTTCTATTTGCCTGAAACTGGTAGATGATTACAAAATGAAGTAAATTATCACGACCAGAGGCAGACGCAGAAATTTTCTTTTAAAGGATTACAAATTTTTCTGGGGATCAAAAGTTTTTTTTTGGAAATTACAAAATAAATTTGTGAATAATTATTCAGATAGCAATTCTTACGAATATGAAGGGTGATAATAGCAAAATCAGTGAGCATACTGCGGCTTTAATGCTGGAGAAAAGACACTGAATAAAACTCTGCGCGTAATAAGGACTTAACGGTTGGAAGTAGACCGTACCATTATCCCTTAGGTGCTACTTAGAAGCCAAAATTTTTATAACCATGAAAAATTCACCCAAAATCTGAATAAGCGTGGGAATTAAGGTGATTACCGATTTAATAAACTATTTTTAAGCACATAACAATATAAAATCGGAATGAGGTAAAATTGTAAAGTATTTGGTTTTAAGAATGTTAATTAATTTTAAAATATTATATTTTTAATTAGATAATGAAAGTCTTTGAGTGTACCGAGATAAAACTGGATTCTTCCTAAAGTAAACGATAAATAAATTAAATAACTTTTTTATAAAAAAAAAATAAATAAATAAATAAAATAAAATGTTAATTTAGCATTTTTAATGTTCCGTGATAATTCGTTTTAAGTGTCAACAGTACATTCCAGTTTTTATGGTCCAGAGTATTCTCTGCTCTTCTTATTTATAATTTGTAAAATAAATAAAAAGCAAAGATAATTATCCATTTAGAAAATTAAATTGGTCTAGCGGTAAAAAATCATCTAATTAAAAAAGGTGACATTAGAGAGCGTTATAGAAGATGAATTCTTTAATTACTTTGTAAATTCCTGGTTTAGTTAACGTATTGTAGGTTGGTCCAAGGATCAAGCACTCGGAACCCATGGGTTAATTTCCCATCATCTTCCACGCTATCGGAAGATGTGTACAATTCAACCTCGATAGGGGATATAGGAACCAGGAGATTGTTATCCTTTCCGATAGTCAAGCAGCCATTGGAGCTTTGGGTGCACCAGTTATTAACTCTAAAATGGTTTGGGAATGCCTAGATAAACTTAACGATCTGGGCAGCAGGAACAAAGTTTCACTTTGGTGGGTGCCGGGGCTTGTTGGCATTGAAGGGAATGAGATAGCCGACGACCATTTTTAAGGCCGGCGACGCTCGCTTTTAGGCCGGAACATTTTTGTGGGGTTAGCGACCTGTTTCTGTTGGAGGAACTTAGGAAGGTGGAGGAGGAGGCGAGGAGATCTCAACTCTGGTACTTCCTCCATGATTTGTGGCAGGCCAAGATCTGCTTGGGAAACTATAACCAACGGAGGTCGGAGGCCTGCATTGGATTGAGCAAGAACAAGCTCCGTGTTCTTACGGGTTTCCTCACGGGGCATTGCCGACTTAGAGGACACCTGGTGAAGCTGGGCTTGGAAAGTGACAGCTCATGCAGATTCTGTGGGGAGTTGGAGGAAACTCCAATACATCTCCTAACAGACTGCGAGGCTGCCACTCAGAGAAGGTTCAGGAACCTGGGCAGCTACCAAGTGGAGGAGGGGGACATACCCTCTCTAGAGCCCGTCAGAATACTGGGGTTCCTTAGGGATCTCAGACGGATGGAGGTGCTGTAGAACGGATGTTCAATTGGACATCCGTTCGGGTGCTATGAGCAGGCCTGTGGCACCCAGGGGGCATAGCACAATAGACCGGATCAAGGTCGCAGTGCGTTGGCCCCGCGCTAAAAAAAAAAAAAAAGCGTATAATTGTAAAATCAAAACCAATTTTTTAATTATATTCTATTAATTGAAAATTATTAAAATTTATGCAGCACATAAATCTACGGGCACAATTATTTTTGCTATTAATTAACAAGCAATAGAAATACTTCTATTATATTAGGACAATATGTTAAATGTGGCAATTAGGCTGGAATTTTTGTAGCGGTCTTTGTCAGATCTAATTTTGAACATATATCCAAGTACCTCCCACGGTCAGAACCAGTCCTCAGTTTTAGCCACATGCCAAGCTTTTTCTTAAGGCAAGGTTTTTCTTAAGGCAACATAATCTTGGTTCACTACATAATACGGGGAGTAAGCAGAAGTCTTCCAAGTTTGCTTTAATTTTTCGTACACTGTTCATTTCCTAGTACTTTGGTACTGCTCAAGGAAGGATTTTTTTTTTTTGCTAAATCTCGGCGAAAATAGATTTTTCAGGGTCTCTGAATCAGAAAATAAATAACTGTTTTCAGTAACTGTAAATGGATATATAATTATATAGCATTTTATTGGGTTGGGGCAATAGTTTTTGCACTGTTGAAATTTACCCCTTGAAGTTTACATTCTTAAATGCGGTTATGTTACACATCATTTTAATGCGCATTATTGCTTTCTGTTTTTACAGTCCCTTACTCATGGCAAAAGGAAGTATTATAAGTCTGTCAAATTTTCGAAATTGAATATATGTTTTTAGGTCCCCCTAAATACGATAAAATTGTTTCAAGCGAATAGTCTGTTTATGTGTGAACAGAATATCTCTAAAACGAAAAAATCGCAGAGAGCTCAAACTTGGTATTGCGTTTAGATATTACCAACGCATATTTGATACGGAAGGGCCATCAACTCATCAAACGACCAGAAGTGTGACTTTACTGAATATGGGTTTTCCAGTTTGTCGTGATATTCTCGCATACAGTTCCAATGATTTTCTTGAAAGATCATATACTAACTACACACAAAAATATCTTCCACTTTTATTTGAAACAACATTTTCCCGAGAAATTGTTTGGGGGGGGGGATTCCGAGGGAACGGTAGCGTTAAGATTTCCTCTAAAATACCAGTTTAATAGATTGTATGAATTTTATCACCTATATAATATCAATATACATTAAAAGCGTTAATAGGATTCCAAATTTGAAGAAAATCGATTAACAGGAAATGAGAATTTGACAACAGATTTTTGAGATTTTCGAATGATCTTCTCGAAAACGGCTACAAACATTTTCTTTAATCTTAGAATGCTGACTGACTGTAAAGATGTATTTCTAGAACTTCTATTTAAAAGATTTTTTTTCAGGAAAAACTGATGTTAAAGGTGTTGTGGAAACCTGTCAGTTTGGTTGAAATTTAAACTGCTGCTATTACAAGGCCGACAGAGGGCACTTCCATACTAGTAATACTTATGTATAGATGATAACCCTTAAACTTTCATCTAAAGTACCATATCAATACAATATATGGTTCTACCATATAATAATATAAAGGTACATTAAAAGCATTGCTGGAATTCTAAATTTGAAAATAATCAGCGAACCAGAATAGATGTTTTTTTGCCATTATATTTCAAATGTTATTGGGGCTTGATCTAAGTGGCCCTATCTGGACAACATATTGAAATACTGCTACCTGTCGCAGGTGCTAACTACCACACATTACATTTATGTTAAGCCAATTAACATCTGGGTAAAAATACAAGTTTAAAAAAGAACTTCGTTAATTTGTATAAAACTGTATTAACTGCTGTGACCCCACACATTACATTTATTTGTATCAACTGCTAACCACCACACTTTACAATTATGTTAAGCCAATTAACATTTGGGTAAAAATGCAAGTTTAAAAAGGAACTTCGTTAATTTGTATAAAACTGTTTTAACTGCTGTGACCCCACACATTACATTTATTTGTATTAACTGCTAACCACCAAACATTACATTTATGCTAAGCCAATTAACATTGGGTAAAAATGCTAGTTTAAAAAGGAACTTCGTTAATTTCTATAAAACTGTATTAACTGCTGTGACCACACACACATTACATTTATTTGTATTAACTGCTAACCACCACACATTACATTTATGTTAAGCCAATTATTTGGGTATAAATGCAAGTTTAAAAAGGAACTTCATTAATTTTTATAAAATTGCATTATGTACTGTGACTGTTTCACACTACGAAACACACTAGAATTTTTTTTTTTAATTTTGTAAATCTGTTCATCAATTAACTGGTATCTAATTTGAACTATACCAGTAGGTCCATGGACGCTAATTATCATCCTATCTGAAAAATCTTGAAGCTATCGAAAACAATGTATCAAAATTGGAAATTAATATAAAAAAATAAGAATCAAACTGATTAAATTATCGTAATAACAAAATATGTAACATTATTAAAAGTTAAAAATTTTTCAATAGTTCATTTTTCATTAAAAAAAATTTTTTTTTTGTAAACTTGATATTATCACCTTAAAAGTATAATAGATTTTTAATCCGAAATTTAATAAAGAATGTGTAGAAAAATGAAATAAATAAAATAAAAAAAATTAAAGAGACATTACTCAGTAAAGCAGCAACTGACCGGCGTTAAAGGTCTGCCAAGTAACTCAGTTATAATACAGAACTGAGCAAGCGGCCGCCCCCTGTACCAACACACACTATTTCAGCCACCATCAGAGTTCCTCTGTACACCAGCTTGTCAGAAACCCTATACGTCCTATATTTAACCCCATCCCCAGGCCCTATTTACGGACCCTATACAACCTTTACTTTTAGTGAAGGCTTTTAGACTGAGACCAAAACCAGCCCCAACATTTCCTCTATGTTGCTAAAACATATTGTATTTTATATATATATAGTTCGTATATATAGTACATACGAACAAACACAGTGCCATCTTAGTTTCTCCCATGGTCTATGTGGTCCACACTATATTCAAACGCCCACAAATATTGGTTTTATTGATCTGTGAATGTAACGAAATCTTACGATACACAATATGGGGATGCAGGCAAAACTATCAAACTAATAAATAAAAATAAAGATATTAGTCCATTCTTATCAGCTTCATAGTTTAATATATTTAAATTGAAATTTTGAGCATTTCTTGTGCTAAATGCATTATTAAAATCCTGAAGTACATGAAATCGACTAACTGCCCTTGAGGTTTGCTGATAGAGTAAAAGCAATTGATGGAAAAAAAAAATTTTAACAATTGAGCAATATTTCTTTAAAACTGGGATTTTAATAAAAATTCATATTGCCTTCTCTTTCTAGTAAGAGGAAATATTGAGATCGTGTCAAATTTTCGAAATTGAGTTACAACCGGAAATACGTGTTTTGAAGTTCCTTGAGTACGAAAACCGTTTTCAGCGAATAGTCTGTGTGTGTGTGTGTGCGTGTGTTTGGTGTAAAAAAATAATAAAAAAAAAAAAATATCAAAAACGAATAATCCCAGAAAGCTCTAATTTATCCTTCCCGTCGATCTTCATTTTCGCTGACAATACACATTTCGTAAGGCAGTTGAAAAGTATACAAGAATAAGGCGAGTTTTGCTGTTTATTCAGCATTGGCGGTTGCTTCATGATCTTTGGACTGGTAAAACTGAAGAATATGAAAGAAGTATTTAAAAAAAAAAAAGAAGGAAAATTGTAAATTTAAGTTATACTTAATTTACTTATAATTTGTAATCTTTTACTTCCGTATCTCATAAAAATAAGCACCGCACCATACTCTCAAAAAAAGCTGGTAATTTAAGGGGTGGGACTCGTGTAATGCGCTGGATTTGTTACACGTTCCCGGCTTCTAGCCCGGCTGTGCTACTTTTAGATTTTCTCTTCTTGGGGGGTTTTACAGCTCTCACTGTTCGGTGGTCGGTAGTTTGTCTGTAACGAAAGAACCCCGTCGGAGGCCACATCGCCCTACTGGATGGATGCAACAGTTTAATAGCAGCTGCAGCATACATCACCACCGTGTCTCCAAGAGCATTTCAAGTGCGCATTATATCCTCTGTTATGCCCATTGTAATGTATGGGTGAATGTGTTTCAATATGGATAGCCCAATTCCCATGAAGAGATAGAAGGAACTGAATAAAAAGCCGGCCACCGGTCACCAACAGCAGTCGCCAGTTTACAACAACTTTAAAGAGTTGAAAAAGTCTCAAGATCACCTTGAAAGGTATACAAAGCCGTTATAACAAGCAAGAGTTTCAACTAGCCACATTGCTGTTCAGATGGCTTATTAATTTTGCCAATGTAGGAACAAGAATGGAATAGAGAACGAACACTTGTATACAAAACAAAATAAAAAAAAACTCAAAATCCAAATAAAGAAAATGTTTGGTATTTTATCCGTATTTATTTTCTTCCTGACCGATTTCGGACTTTCATCCATCGTCAGAGCAAATTCACCAAGTTCGTGTAGAGAGTTCACTTCAACGTAATGTTTCTGTTACTTGTTACTCACACTTGTTGGTTGTATATAATTATGTCGTAATTATATACAATCAAACAATAATTATATACAATAAAAATTATATACGATACAAACAACAATACAAGTGCGAGTAACAAGTAACAGAAACATTACGTTGAAGTGAACTCTCTACACGAACTTGGTGAATTTGCTCTGACGATAGATGAAAGTCCGAAACCGATCAGGAAGAAAATAAATATGCATGCTACGACAGATTGAAGAAAATATATTATTATTATATAATACCACAAATTGAAGAAAATATTATTTGTGCTTAAGCGGACTGCAATAAAGTTTACCTGGCTTCAAAGTTCACAGGGTCCTATATTCGCTTTAATTACTAAAGTTCTTCTAATTTAATTTAATTTCAAATTAACTAGATCCCTGAATCGATTAAGATAATAATATCTAAAAGATCTTAATCAAATGCAAAATCCTTTAGAAACTGCAGTGATACAGCTGAGTTCAAAACATTCCTAACTTCAAACTAAACGTCATATCTGGTATTTTATCCATCATAGCATGCATATCTTTTGTTCCTGACCGGTTTGGGATTTTCATCCTTCGTCAGAGCAAATTCACCAAGTTTGTATAGAGAGTTCAATTCCATGCAATGTTTCTGTTACACTCATACTTGTTGGTTTGTTGGTTGTATACATATATATGTGCGGGATATTATAAGGTTATGTTACTAAGTGTGCGTGTTTAATGACAAAAAGGAATTATTATAAATTGTGGTTATACATTAGAAAATAGTGTATAATAAATAGCATGGTTTGAAGGCTACTACTTTATAACTAAATTTTAATAGTGGTGTTAAGTATGCTCAGTGTTTTATCGTCATTTTTATTTGGGGGGAGGGGGGAATAAATTTCAGGAGTATACTATAATCAAAATTTATAATAATTCCATTTTATCATTAAACACACACACACACACACACACACACACACACAGTAACGTAACCGTATAAACTCCCGCACATAAATACAACCAACAAGTGTAAGTGTAACAGAAACATTGCGTTGAAGTGAACTTTCTACACGAACTTGGTGAATTTGCTCTGACAATGGATGAAAATCCGAAACGGTTCAGAAACTAAAGGAATATACATGCTACGACGGATAAAATACCAGATGTTATCCAGCATTCTGGACCCATCCACATATAAACGTCATATGTGTTAACAAGTTATTAAAATGGCTCATATTCATAATATCTACACGGAATATTGCAGATTTATTGAGGTAAGGAGAACAGAAAGAAGAAAATTAAAAAATACAATTATATTTTAGAATAACTACGGTTATTTTTAAAAATTTCCCACCAATTCACATGCAACAAATGAAAAGTCATGAATGAAATATATATATATATATATATATATATTTCCACAAAATACGATTCACTTTTTTTTTTTTTTTTTTTTTTTTATTTGCTAAAAGTAGGATACGCTCGCAGAAGACAATGATACTATTTTTTGTTTATTGTAACGGAAGTTTTCTGTGTTTACAGTTAGAAATAAAAGCTAAGGTTGATGGAACTTCACGCTCTAAGTGATTCTTTTTTTGTAACTTGATTCTCATGAACTTTAAAGTTTTCACCTATTAAAAGATTTCTATTGTTTCCAAAAAATATAAGAAATACCTGGGAAATTATATTTAAAATAATATCGCTCATTTTCATATTTAAAGGAGAAAAAAAAAACATTTTTTTTTCTTAATGTTAGAATGCAACTTTCTACCTTAGTTCTTCTATTTATTTAACGTTTTTTTTAGGGTTGCATAACTTTTGATGATGTTCGATTTACTTACATAGATTAGAAACAGCTTTGTTAAAAATCTGTGTAGAAAAACTCACCTTACTATCACTTATTGCAATTTATAAATATATATATATCATGATGGTATGGTTGAGTCAGAAGGAAAAGTTAACTGATTAGTGTGAATGTATTTATTATTGGTTCATATTTATTACGAAAATGAGACAGTTTAGAGTTAGAGTATGCTTTGGTAGGTTAAAATAAAGTGTTAGAGATATTTTCCGTGAAAGCCTGCTTCTTGTTGTGGTCATCGACCAGTTTCGGGCGTTCGCCCATCATCAGGATGCTTTTTGTCAAACAGCTGTGATAATATAGATTTACACAGAGCAAATTTAGTTTAAAACTACATTGGTGTAAAATGAGTGTATAAACTAAATTTGCTCTGTGTAATCTATGTTATCACACTGTTTGACAAACAGCATCCTGATGATGGTTTACAAACAGCATCCTGATGATGGGCGAACGCCCGAAACCGGTCGATGACCACACAAAAAGAAGCAGGCTATCACGGAAAATATCTCTGATGCTTTCCAGCTCTGCGGAACCAACCACAACAACTAAAATAATGTGTGCTCTGTGTTTCTTGTGTAAGGACCGATTTCGACAAAGGATTGTCAATCTCTGGCTAACCTTGTGGCCGTCGCCTCTATACTTATTACTGTTTCTAGCAAGAAAGGGTCGGTATTGCATTCGTACATGCTTTAATGGTATGTGTGAGATATATGTTTAACAAGTCCGAAATAATTTTTCTTATATATATGTTGAGCTTAGAAGCTCCCACTGTAAGTTTTGGAAAATCTAGGTTTTTTTTTAAATGTTAAACATACAACGCGGTTTCATTGGCTAATGTTAGAAAACATAAAATAAAAAATATAATAATCCCCAACATTTTTGTCCTTAATCAGATTACGCTCTTAATAAATTAGTATTCATACAAAATTTGCAATTAAACAAATTACATACCACGCAAGAGGAAAATGATTATAAGTATTTATGTAACTACAACACAAAAGTAAATATAAACATGTTATAATTAATTAAAAAAACTGAAATTTAATTAAATTAAATAACACGTTCATCCTATTTATTTGGCATTGAAATATAAACAAATTAATTTTTACTTTTTTAGATTATTATTAATGTTCTGCAAAAATAAAATTAAAAATTAAAAAAAAATAAAAAAAATTTTTAACAAAGCACAATATTCATAGTAAAATCTTTTGAAAAATAATTAAAAATGGGCGGTACTTCAAAAAAAAAGTAATTAAAAAAAATATACGTATAAAAGTTTGATTACTTTCTCTTGGAACGAGTTAGATTTAATTTTTTTATGACTTTTTTTTATTTTTTAACAAGGTTATTATTATTTATATAAATAAAGTGCATACGTGCTACATCCTTCACTTTCTCCGCTTATTTAACATGATAATTTGACAATAAAATGAAACATAATATTTAAAAAATACCTAAGTAATCATTATGAACACAAACTCAATGAAAGGTAAGAGAGATCATTTATCTGATACTATTAAGTATTATATTACTAATGGGTTATAATTTTTCAATTAAAAATTAATTTTTGATGAAACAATTTATATTGAACACACTTTATAAAAAAATAAAAAAAAAATGAAAACATAAAAATTCAATCTTAACTGGTGTAATGAAAGCTGAAAATGGTGACTGGTGATGGTAAAGAATGACACACAAAACTAAACATTAAACAATTTATATTTTACTGAACTGTGTAGAGAAAAAGTAAAAACAGAATCGAGTGACGAGTGATGATGTTGGTGATGAATGTAGAATATGTAGCGTTGGCTGCTGTTAGGTAGCTCAGCTTGTTAAGCGTTGAAGGTTCTATAACAGTCGATTAGCAAGTATGGCTAGCTAGGTGATTACTGTTTGGCCTTCGCACAGAGCTGAGTGCAACTGAGTTGATGCTTAATTGAAGAGCGTAGGAGTTACAGGGATTTGCAGAGGAAAGATGCATTCCTAGGGTTATATTAAATGACCAATGAGAGGCGAGATTAGCTCAATGTTGGGGCACTGGATTAGTAACGAGGAGGTCTCAGTTTCAAATCCAGCAGTGTTGTCTACAGCTCTCTTGCCAGTACTGGGCAATGTTCTAAGTAGAGAGAACACCGAGTTGTGCACTGAGAAGGCTCCGGGAACCAATGACCTCAGATATTGATGGCGGCTTAATTAAAAAAAAACAAATAAGATTGTTGCTGAAATATGATTAATTCCTCTATCAAAAATTCTAAACAATAACAAATAAAAAATAAATAATAAAATTTTATTGCAAAGGCATTTTTGAAACAATTAATCCACAAATTTATCACTTTTACTAGAAGTTAACTGCTCCAAATATCATAAAATTATTAAAGCAGTGGAATCGTATATTATTTGTAAATGGCTATTGAACATAAATCACGAAATAATACTAGTCGAATTGACACGCGCAGTCTCTTGTTTGTGTGCCTAAATTTCATAGTAAAGAGTGCAGAATAGCAGGCGAAGTGCCCACGAAATGGAGCTTGATTGAGAAATCTAGGTTATCAGCTATCAAGCAATGTTTGTTTAATTTATACGTGTACTAAAATATAATGCACTATTTACAAGATCTATTAATGGAATTGATGTAAATTCTTTGGTAATTATATTTATTTATCATAATAAAGTAAATGAATAAATAAGCAATAACTATTTTGAATTATTAATTCCTGAAATGAATGATTTGTGCCAGTCAGTGTTACACTTTTGGGTAGTAACGAATTTTACCATATACAAAGAAGGGATTAGCTCAGTAGTAGCGCGCTAGACTAGCAACGCAGAGGTCTCGGGTTCGAATCCAGCTGCGGCCCTTAGATTTTTTCTTCCTAGAAGCCACTTACAGCTCGCTGTTTGGTGATGGACGTGTTGTCTGTAACGAGAGAACACTGTCCGGAGGCTCCGAGATGCTCGAGGGTGCTCTGAGAAGGCTCCTATCTTTAGGGTAGCTATATGGGCTTTAGAAGGACTTTGAGTAGCATAGAGCTTGGTCCCTCCCCATAGATAATAAAAAAAATTCACATCTTAAAATTCTAAAGATTTTTATAATTAAATTCTTGCTTCTTGAATTTTTTACAAAAACATATTTCCAAATTGTTTTGTCACCTACAAATTATTCTTTAAATTCAAATAATCATTCTTTCTTTGCAGTGCTGTTTGCTCGAATTGTAAAATTTGATCCGGAGCTAAAAAAAAAGTTGCCGACCACTAAGGGCTCCTATCCGACAAAGTGTTGTAAATAAAAGTGATAAGTATGTACCCCAGGTTTAAAGAAAGTAGGGAACTATTTCTAGACAATCGCGATAAAACGAAAAGCTCTGCCATAAAGTAGCCCTTCCGGGTTAACTAGCTTTCTTCAAAATTCATTTTTTATTTTAAGTTGTGTAATGACCATAAGGTCACAGCAATGTCAAAGTGGTTCCAGCCAGCTGCTATCTTCACAAAGGATGGCAGGGATGAAAGATAATTTATGACTAGTGGCCTAGCCGGCCGCTGTCTTCAAGACAAGGCCGCGGCCAAACAAACAAAACCAAGGGTCAATACTTTACATCAAAGCAAGCACCGATAAAGCTGGCCACTGACCTAAATCACTGGTCACCGAACTAACCAAGGTCGCACACTAGGACTGATGTCTTGGTGTGAGTGTTGCTATCACTAATACAAACTTCGCCTCATTGGAAAAGGGGATCATTATTATACACGGATGATTTTACTTCAGTACGTCTTATCATTATACACAAATACGTCAGTGAATTATTATATATGAGTACATCGTTATACGAGCAGCAGTTCCGCGTCCCTATACAGGTTTTACTTATTCTTCATAATTGTGCATCTTAGTTTATTTATTTTAATCATCTTAATTTATTTGTTATTTTAACTTTAAATTATCTAAGTATTTCATGTTAATAGTTACCATTTCTCACATTTAAATTACTGTAAAAATATAGTCTTATTTTTATGAATTCGGTGTTAGTAATTCGAGCTCTAACAATAAACGATTCCACTATAGTTGTTACTGTATTTTATAGAAACGTCATGTTCAGAGTGGTCAATATAATCGCCTCTCTTAGAGCTCTTATGAATAAATTTTCTTCAGAAAAATGTATCCATTAAAATTGAGGATAGTAGATGTAATCATGAAGTTTGAAGCAATTAGTTTGAGCTGTTTTCGAGAAAATCTAAAAAAACGGATAAAGCATTCAGTAACGTCACTGTCTGTAAAAGGATTATGGCCGAAACCTTCGTGTCAATTTACAGCCACTTCGATTTTCTGTTTTACACATACACACACACCAATCGCTAATAACATTCATATAAATCTGCAAAGAAAACTCAATTTCGAAATCTGCGGGGACCACAATACTTCCTTGTATAGCGACAAGTATAAACGATTTTCTTTCTTTGCATCAATTGCAAATTTACAAGGGAACGTGCACTAGGAAATATTAGAAATTTAATTTTCGCTCATAATTACAATATAATATGATCTTATAGAAACAAATGATATTGTATTAGTTCATGAACATTTACATTTGAATTAAAAAGAACCAAATCTGAACATTAGAAATTGTTATTAACATTAATAGCTTATTTAGGTCAAGAGCCTATTAAATTTGTAAATAGTTGTTAATTGCTGTATGTGAATGGCATTGCCATCTCTTATAATACAGTTAGCAAGACATAAACATATTAATTAGTGAACAATATTGTTTATTACACCAGACCACTCTCTCAGCTTCGTTCTCGACGTTTTCAAATACTATGCTAGGCTCCTAAACTGCTGAGTGATCCGTAAATAGCTTCAAGAACTTGTGATTTCTATATTAGTTTAAGTTTACCATTTCAATGAACTTATCGTAACCAACTAATTTTTATTATAACCAGATTTTGTGGATTTTATAATCTCCGAAACATGGTATCTTTAATGAAATGAGTCATTGTATCAATTTATTTATGAAAACACTACTAGTATTTGAAACAAAAATAAAAAACCTGATGTGAAACACCTACACACGACTTTCTCTTACCGCAATTAATTAATTAAATACGTAAAAATTAATAATTTCTTTTTTATACTCACTTTTTGTGTTTTTTTTTTTCAGCTCTAATATACGTAAATATAGAATGATGAAGTTACATGTAGTTATACTTCCGGTGAATAGTTTTCTTCAAATCTGGAATTACTCTTTGCTTGTAATGTACCTACATTAATAACTACACATTGTACAGAAGTGGTAGATATTTTAGAGGAAAGCTCAACACATTACTTTTTCCCCAAAACTCTATAGAAAATCAATTTTCCCGAGAAAATGTTTCAAGTAAAAATGGTAGATATTTATGTATATAGTCAGTATACGAAATTTGAAGAAAATCGTTGGAGCTGATTTCGAGAAAATCGCGAAAAAGTGAAAAAAAAAACAACATTCTATAAAAAGTCGCAATCCCGACTGATGGATTTTCACAGAATCCTTCGTGCCATAAGCGGTAGTGGTAATTAAATGGAATATCAAATTTGAGATATTTGGAACTTTTCGTTTTTGAGGTCTCAGTTCACACACATACACATAAATACATTCCCTCAAAATCTTGGACTCAAGTGACCTCAATACATGGTATTTCCAGTAAAAACTCACATTTCGAAAATTTGACAGTTTGGAAATACTTTCCCTTACTAACTGGCAGTTTAATTTCTTTAATTTACTAGAAGTAAGAAAAACAAAAAAAAAAATCTCTTGTGAAACACTCAAACAACTTTCTCTTACTCCTACCTACCTACCCCTTGACGCTACGGCCCTACAAGAGCCTGGGCCTCCTCCACAATCCTACTCCACTCTTCTCTTTCCTGGGCGTGTCTTCTCCATCTTCTTACTCCCATTCTCTTCAATAATTCTTCCACATCTCCCAGCCATCTCAATCGGGGACGTCCTTTTCTACGGCTCCCTCCCGGTTTCCCTTCCAACAGCTTTTTTGGAATCCTGCCTTCGGACATTCGTTCCACATGCCCCAGCCATCTCAGCTGGTTTTTCCTCACAAAGGCTACCAAGTCTGTTTCATTATATATTTGACGGAGCTCAGCGTTCTTTCTTATCCTCCAGCTCCCATTTTCACAGACACGTCCATATATTCTTCTGAGTACCTTCCTTTCCCATATATTTAGCATTCTCTTTGTTTCCTTCGTAAGTATCCAGGTTTCACAACCATATGTGACCACTGGTCTTATGATTGTTTTATAAATAAGGACCTTCGCTCTGTTTGTCAGACCTCTAAACTTCAGCGGTTTCTGAAGTGCGAAATAGTACTTGTTCCCGGAAGCCAATCTGGCCTTAATCTCTTCAGAGGTTTCATTATTACTCCAGATCTCAAAATTATAATTGACAAATGTTTGTTTGTGTACCAAATTTAATGAAAATCGTCGAAAACTGAAAAAAAAAACTGTTCAGTAAAAGTGCACTTCCGGTTTACTAGTTTTCATGAAACCCGGAATTTTGGCCATCTATTTATTTCTAATTAATTTTGTTTGGATGATAGAATTGTATAATCAACTGTGATATCACTTTAGAGAAAAACATAACACCACCCTTCCTTCAAAAGTGCCCTTAAATGAATTTTCACAGAGAAATGTTTTAATTAAAAGTTGTAGATCCTTGTATGTTTAGTTTA